>OZ014530.1:145019909-145144909 GCA_963966105.1 Volucella zonaria | reverse complement strand
GATTGGTAAGACCGGATCAACTGGGCATTAGGTAAGATACTATCAATCCCGAACAAAGACATAAATAAAAAACTCACTAAGAATAGTGCTTATTTACATATGAGAGAAATGATATCTGTTCTGCATAGGCTTGTGAAATAACAATTAAGTGATTTCACACAATAGTTATATATTATTGGCTTGACTGAGCCTGGAAGCTTGCTAACTCTGTGTTCCTCTGCTTCCTAATACGAGTTAGGAAGAATATTTTGTGGACCAAAAGGAAGAAATTGCAATGGTCGCAATCTGAAAAAGACTATATTCAAATGTCGGGCAACTGGTTTCTAAATTCACTTTATAAACTCAGATCGGATAAATCCCACAACAATTTAAAAGTTATAGGATACATCCATTGGATGAGATTAGCCACAATTACGAAATGCATATCTGGTACAGCACCACACAGAATGAATGAAGGAAGCGCAACAGACCTAGGCGGAACTTTACTCACTTGTCGGAGGATTCTAACGAACTGCATGACCACCAGAATTATCAAAACCTGCACTCTATACTAAGCAGAGATCGTAAGTACAGAGTCTCCATTATCTCTCACAAATGCTACTGTCCGCTCGTCCTATTGGGAGGGTACTTGTCACTATGCCTACGGACGGTGTTACTCGTTCCATGCCAATGAAAGCTGTTCATTCAATTAATTTATGGTATGAAGATCAAAAAATCTCAAAAACCTTGGTGGAGAAACCAAAATGTCAGCGCCTCTCCTAAGTGTGGACCCACCCCAACACTATTCAGTTATCAAAATTGGACAATACGACCTTGGCTTATACGTTACTTGCTATTGGTATAAGCCCCTAACACAAATAGTTATATTCACTACATCCTTGTCAGCTACCTAATAAACAGATCGCGCTTTTCCACACAAGGAATCACTTAGGTGATCATAGTCCGCATGGTTCAATTTCGCCAAAAAAAAATAAAAACTGCGAACCTTATTAGTAAGAATGCCAAACGGAAATCGAAAGAAAAAAGGGCATTCAAAAAGACTATGCGTTCGAAATTTCACTTCAAGTTTATTACAAAAAAAGCAATATAAAGTAACATACTCAACTCAAATTAATATCATTGTACATATTTCGTCCTATTCTACCTACATATGTATAGTATACAGTAGATAACTTCATGATACCTAACATTCTTAAGGTTAGACAACTTAAATAACGAAACTATTATAACAATAAGCTGATTTTTACTCTTTAATCACAAACTTACACTTTTTGCAACTAAGCTATTGTACTATAGATGAAATTATTGACTATAAAAATATTGAAATAGGGGAAAAAACAACACTTACCGCTTTACCGTGATCCTCGATGTGGCGAACTTGCGCGCAAGCGCAATTCCTCCATCGGGACGATCTTGTATACAATAATATTATAATAGATTCGTTGTGTGCGTTACCATGCATCTTTTTTTCTTTTGTTTTAATGTTAGGGAAAGGGAAAAATTATGGGTTTTGTATATGTAACATATAATGAGCCTTACAATTGATTAAATACATACTTGGCGATGTTGCTGTGTCCAAAGTAGACTCGATCAGCGCATCGATAAGGAGCAGTTATTTTCTCCGAATCCTAGACCGATGATGCTCTCTTATAAATGTTTTTTTTTTTTTTGTTATTTTATCTTTTTATTTTTCCTTAGCGAGGAATTAGTGAATTCACCATTAAAGAACTTTTTCCACTTGTAAATCATTGTAAATCCAAATTTGGTATGATGCTAACGCGCCATGCAGCCCAGATTACTTTTTAAACTTTTTACAAAAATTAAAAAAAAAAAATTCAAATCTTTACAGGGTGACAACCATTGACCAAAAAAAAATAAAGTTGTAGGTGCAGCCTTTTACCCACACTGCGCACTATCAACTGCCACTTCAAAAAAAAAACATCAGATCTCGCACAAAATGAAATCACATGACTCTCTTCCATAATCTTACGATGAGCCGGTTTTGTTTTTCGCAAATAGCTTCTTAAGTGGTTTTGCTTAGGATTCGCGCGGGAACAAAATTTGCATACACCCCTGTCTTGCCCCCACCCCTCCACCGCTGTTACACAATCCTAGTTTCGCCTTATGAATATGATCACACTGATATGCAGATAACCTACCTTATCACCTCAGACATGTCACCGCGGAATTCTGTCCCAGAAAAATTTTAAAATGTGGTTTGATCTGCTGAATACAAAGGAATGTTTGGCACGTCATTCCCTACACAATCCATTTCTCCTTTCCTTGCTAGCGAGACTTGGATGATAGTCCTGGGGCCGTCAAGTCCTGCTCCCAATTTCGCAACAAGAATTCTCTTCCCGGCCATCCTTGCTGTTGACTGTAGCCTGAAATCGGTGATTCCGCTGATGAATTCGTCCTTCGCCATTTCGTCGATAATTTCCTGAACTGCGGTGGGGTATGACCTTTTGCAGTTGGGCTTTGTCAACATCATCTGGAGTTGTAGTAGATGATCAAACCTAAGGGTGTTCCAGTACAAGCGAGAAAATAATTGCGAACTTTGTTCACAGCGAGGAGAATGTTCCTGATAAAAGATTTATGAATTAGAAGGAAATAGAAATCAAACACAAAGAAAATTCTATTCTCAAATGTATAAATAAACGTATTCATTATTGTTAACTATCATGCGATAAATATCTGAAATCAATATACAAGGAAAACCTTTCCTTGTAGACTCATAATTTTTTATAATGTTAAGTTTACCATACAACCCAGTTTTTCTTTAACAACACTGTACATTTCAAAAATATTGTAGTTATGACACAATTATATAATAATTACAACAATTATATAATAATTCCAACCCAATTAATACTAAAGATAAGGGAATAACTAGCATCGAAAAGCCGTTGATGATGACAACTTCTTTGTGATCGGGGATCCATAGGAGGAGGTAGAGGCTATAGGAGCAACTTTCCGGGAAGTGTACACTGGCCCGAACCACGACATGGAAAATCAAGTTCTTTTGCATAATTTCTACCTTCGAAATGAAATAGTGAAAAGGCGATTCAAAAGCTAGGGTTTCACGCCGTTCAGAGAGCAGAATATAGCAAATAATGTCATTGTTTAATATTATGACGAAGTGGCAACTCCAACAGGAGGACATTAGTATAATGATCAAGTGGCAACACCGACCGTATCATGTAAAACGCATTTTCATAAAGGAGATGACATGAAAACTTTTTCTTTTGTCTTCGCTAACATCTCAATCCGTTTGGTCGTGTTTCATCCCGTTTTCTTTTTTTCTAGTTTTTCAATAAATGAATTTGCTTGGACTAAAACATTGTTTGTCTTTTTTTATTTGAATCTTATACGGACTTCCAGCTTATGCCCGTTACCGCGGTAAGCTATTTTATCACGTGATTGGACATTTTTGGTGCCGAAACCCGGGAGCGATCGGTGTGAGATTTATAACAATCGTGGTTGTGGCCTACACATTGTGGCAACTAAAGGCATAAGAGAGGATTATTATCGAAATAATATTCAGTGGTGTCGTGGCGAATAAATATATATGTATAATTCAGTTTTGTGGCAGAGTTCTAATTCCTAACGTATTTCATGTGGCGCAATTGGCAGTTGAAAACGGGATTTAAAAAAATAACAGTTTCGGTCATGCTAATTCCCTTTTCTTATCTATATACTACATGGAGTGAAAACTGACCTCCTTGAGCGCCAGAATGCGCTGCTATTGCAAAAAAAGGTTATGGTGCCTTGAAGTCCGTTCATATTTAGGCAGACATGCCAAATTTCAGTGCGATATTGTCTTTAGTTCAGTTTTGACAGCCGATTGTTGTTGACGTGTTTGGCATCATGTTGTATGGGCAAAAACGATTTTCGTTCTCTCATAAAACATTATTTTTTGAGAGGCAAAACGGCGAAAAAAACTAAAGATAAGTTGGATAAATATTATGGGGCTAATGCTCCGTCAGATTACACCGTCAAATATTGGTCTCGAGAGTTTCGTGGTGGCCGCAACTTCACTACCGATCAAGTCCGCAGCGGCAGGCTTCCGATGCGGTTACAGAGGACAATGTCAAAAAAATACATGAAATGGTGTTGGACGGGATCAAGAAGTTGGAAAATCGCTGGAATAAGTGTATCAAACTAAAAGGGGACTATATTGAATAATATAAAAACACATTTAAAAACAAAATTTTTTTTAATTCCCAAGAAGGTCACTTTTCACTCCATCTAGTAGATATATGTGCACATACTACCCCTGATTGCGATACCTATACTCTTGCAGTGTGCGAAAAGTGAATACATTATGTCTCTCGTTTACACACTGCAGTGGCATTCTCCTTCCGACTTTCCAAAAAAACTCCTTGGCTCAACAATATAGTTATTGCGTCGGTTGTCAATATACATTCAGTGCGATACTAAGGTAATTGCGTGTGCGCAGAGCAAGCAAAACACATACAGTGACAGAAGCAGTGGTTACTCGAACTTGGCATAGGTGTGCACAACAAGTTTGATTGGCACATCAGGCGATTTTTTTTTACTGTATGATACGTACATATACCTAATTATAACTGGCATAATCGAGTACATTTTTTTTACTGTATAATACGTACATATACCTAATTATAACTGGTATAATCGAGTACCTATACTGTGTGATACATATAGGTACTAATGACAAGGTGATTCTTTATGTCTTCCTATTATTTATATTTTGGCACAAACATGGCAGAGATATGACATCACTAAAGCGAGTGGCTCAGAGAATAAGAGAAGAGGATTATGGCGTCAACAATGATGAATATACGATGAGGCAGGATGAGATCTCTCTGCAATCGCATTTCCAAAAATTTGCGGTAGCTCATGACGAGCTGATTTCCAAGTCGGAGATGACGAAATTACTGTCCATATCGAGTTATGGGATGCCATTGAGGAAGATTACAAAAAGGTTATGGCAGCGTTGCAGAAGGGATTGGCGAAGTTTACCCAGAAGGGAGAGGAGGCGGATGATTTAAATTCTTTACCCAGATCAAATCCAGTGGACATTAAATTAGAAAGACTTTCTGTTCCAAAATTTGATGGTATCTTACGCATTGGCTGGCATTTAAGGATTCATTCGAGACCTTGATTCATTCCCAGGTGGCTCCAGAGGCATACAAGTTAGGCAAATTGCGCGAGCCTGTTCAAGGGGATGCAGTGGCGCTAGTGGGTGGCATGTACACCGGCGGTTATGCATCACGCACAGTTTGAGTGCTGACGTATTACAATGGTCATCAAAGAGCTCGTCCACACCTAGGCAACATTTGGCTATATCTTCAACATCTGGCAATCGGGTTAACACCGCATTTCGTTCTGGCAACAGCATTCCTCGACTGGTGAGGACAAATTTGGCAGCAACATTACCAGGTCCTTGCGCGTACTGTAATGACAGTATCCATAGGATAGGACGCTGTCCCAAGCTTTTTGCGATTCCAGGGGCGGAACGGTTAGCGAAATTGAAAGGCTCTAATCTCTGTTTTAACTGTTTAAAACCAGGTCACTCAACAAGCTCTTGTTCATCATTCAATTGTCGTGTATGTAATGGTATTGTATCCATATCTGGATCTCAGGCAATCGCTTCAAATACAGGCACAACAAATACTGGCGTGACATCACAAGGAACATCACAGGCGACAGCACAATCCGCTCCTACAACTTCAGTAGCTTCTGGCAGTGGTCAACCTCCACGTAATCAATATTGACTTAACTACTCATTTAAGGCATTCACGGTTACCAGTAACCGAATTATAGTTTTGGCAACAGCTCGCGTGGAACTCATCAATAATTTCGGCATATATCACTCTTGTTGACTACTATGATCCAGGATCACAAGTCAGTTTTATTTCTTCCCATCTGTTCAATCAATCGGATGTTCCTAGGGATAGATATACAATTCAAGTTGAAGGCATTGGCAACAACATTTGCGAATACCATCATTCGAGCTACGTGTGAACTTCCACATCATCACATCGATTATATCACAAACACCTGTGGCAGAGGTGGCAAATCATTGTTGGCAGCATCTTCGCAACTTATCATTGGCAGACGACACGTTTGGGAAAACTGGCAGGATCGATGCATTAATTGACGCGGATAAATGGAGACAACTAATCACGGATGGCATTGTTCGAGGCGAAGCTAACGAACCAGTAGCACAACGTATACATCTTGGCTGGGTGGTCTTTGGCCCAGCTACTGCTACTCAGGCAGGTTCTTTGGCATTTAAGTCTATGACTTTACGAAGGAATGAGGAGGATCAACATATTGACGAACTTCTTCGAAAAATCTTAGCTGTGGATGACATTAATCAGAGGGATTCAGATTCAACCACTATCAAATATTGTGAGCAGATCTTCGTACAGACACACAAGCAATTACAAAGTGGCTTTTATGAGGTGCAGATGCCATTCCGGATCATCGCTTGGATCATCACATCAACTGGCTCTGAGGCAATTCCATCAATTGGAACGGAAACTGGCTTCTGATCCTGAACTCATGCAGAAATACATCGCATTTATGACAGACTACCAACAACTTGGCCATATGCATCCAGTTCAAGACAACCATGGCGATCCATCACAGGTATATTTCATACCGCATCACGCTGTGACCAGTAAGTTTAGGGTGGTCTTTAACGCATCAGCGAAAACAACGAATGGCATCTCATTGAACGACACACAATTGCCTGGCCCACCAATTCAGGAATTGCTGGTGAACATCATTCATCGGTTTAGGCTTTTTGGCATTGCGATAACAGCTGATGTCGAGAAAATATTTAGGCAGATACGTGTGGATCCAAGGCATAGACAATGGCAGCAAATATTATGGCGAGAGGCAGCAGATCAACCAATATGACCATACCAATTGGCTACGGTGACATATGGAACAAAAAGTGGCCCATATTTGGCGATTCGAGTAATGATTCAGTGTGGCATGGATCACTGACACAAACTTTTGGACGACACCAGAATCTTGGCTGCCCGTCAAAGCATTTTAAACGCTTTCTACGTGTATGACTACCTCACTAGTGCTCCTACCGTCCAACAGGCAACTCAGTTCGGGCAGGATGTGGCATCGGTCCTACCAGAAGGTCATTTTTACCTACGTAAATGGAAAACAAACAACATTGAGGTACAATTAGCGGAAACAACTGTTCTTGGCTTGCACTGGGATTCATCAACCGATGAACTCTTTTATCGCGTGCGCTTGGACGAACATGGATATAACACCAAGCGGACGATTCTCAGCGATGCAGCAACTGGTATGCTTTCACCTATTGCCATTCTGGCTAAGCTTATCATCCAGAAACTATGGCAGGCTGGCTTGGGCTGGGATGAACCATACCACCTGACATACTCAATAAATGTCTTACCTTGCGCAATCAACTGAAAGAAGTGGAGGCAATTCGGATACCTCGTTGGCTTGGCATGTCGCTAGAAACTTCATCACATTTATATGGCTTTTGCGATGCTGGCATTAAGGCATATGCTGCGGTTATATATCTCAGCACCAAGCAGAAGGATGGCACACATGTAACCAGGATAATCGCAGCAAAAACAAAGGTGGCTCCAATCGAAACAATAACAGGCTTGAGCTTTGTGCAGCTCATCTCCTCACCAACCTAACATTGGTTACACATTCTCTTTGGTGGCAAGGCCCATTGCCTGAACATTATCCAATGGCACTACTTAACTCTCTCACAGCACAGGAGGCAAAATCAATAGAAGCTGAGATGAATCACCTAAATCCAAACTGGCTCAGGCAAGATCGACACTTTCATTGCTGATATACTACTGGCAAGATGGCAAGCAGGTTCAAATACCTTTAGTTGAGGGATTCAGCAATCTTGGCAAATTACTTCGTACCACAGCAATTATATTTCGTTGGAAAAAGGCTCATCGAGGCAAAAGATATCAACCTATCTCCGCAGTGGAACAGCAATTGGCATTGCAATGGCACATTAAAGCAGAGCTGAAACGGTTCTTTGGTTCAGAACTATCGTTACTTCACAAAGGTTAAACCAATTCAACTTCAAGTAAAATCATTTCATTGGCTCCCTTTTTGGATTATACAACTGGCATACTACGAGTGTCAGGCCGATTGGTAAACGCAGACATCAGCAACGAGCAACGACATCCACCGCTTTTGGCAAAAGAAGACACGCTTACACGCTCTCATCATATGGCAAATACATCAAGACACACTGCATTGTAGCATTCAACTAATGATGCACACTCTTAGGCGAAAATATTTGATTCTGCATTTACGCACCAGTGTAAAAAGTTGCATTAATTTTTGTGCAATTTGCAAACGACATCTGCATAACATGGCAACCCAACGTATGGCGTCACATCCTAGAGCACGAGTTATACAGACACCCCCTTATTCAGTGGCAGGCGTTAACTACTGTGGCCCATTCAACATACGCACTGGCGCAAGGCGAGTATGCACGAAAAAGAAGACATACGTGGCTATCTTTGTTTGTATGGTAACGAAGGCAGTGCATAAGAAACAGATCGCGCTTAAGAAACAGATCGCGCTTTTCCACACAAGGAATCACTTAGATGATCATAGTCCGCATGGTTCAATTTTGCCAAAAAAAAATAAAAACTGCGAACCTTATTAGTAAGAATGCCAAACGGAAATCGAAAAAAAAAAGGGCATTCAAAAAGACAATGCGTTCGAAATTTCACTTCAAGTTTATTACAAAAAAAGCAATATAAAGTAACATACTCAACTCAAATTAATATCATTGTACATATTTCGTCCTATTCTACCTACATATGTATAGTATACAGTAGATAACTTCATGATACCTAACATTCTTAAGGTTAGACAACTTAAATAACGAAACTATTATAACAATAAGCTGATTTTTACTCTTTAATCACAAACTTACACTTTTTGCAACTAAGCTATTGTACTATAGATGAAATTATTGACTATATTGAAATAGGGAAAAAAAACAACACTTACCGCTTTACCGTGATTCTCGATGTGGCGAACTTGCGCGCAAGCGCAATTCCTCCATCGGGACGATCTTGTATACAATAATATTATAATAGATTCGTTGTGTGCGTTACCATGCATCTTTTTTTTCTTTTGTTTTAATGTTAGGGAAAGGGAAAAATTATGGGTTTTGTATATGTAACATATAATGAGCCTTACAATTGATTAAATACTTAGCTTGTTCTACTTAATTTTGAACTGAACTGAAAGGATGGTGGGGATCTTGTTTGTCGACGAATTGGTTTGTTTCTGCAGCAGTGGGCGGAGACGATGGCGATGTTGCTGTGTCCAAAGTAGACTCGATCAGCGCATCGATAAGGAGCAGTTATTTTCTCCGAATCCTAGACCGATGATGCTCTCTTATAAATGTTTTTTTTTGTTATTTTATCTTTTTATTTTTCCTTAGCAAGGAATTAGTGAATTCACCATTAAAGAACTTTTTCCACTTGTAAATCATTGTAAATCCAAATTTGGTATGATGCTAACGCGCCAAGCAGCCCAGATTACTTTTTAAACTTTTTACAAAAATTAAAAAAAAAAAATCAAATCTTTACAGGGTGACAACCATTGACCAAAAAAAAATAAAGTTGTAGGTGCAGCCTACAACTGCCACTTCAAAAAAAAAAAACAAAAACATCAGATCTCGCACAAAATGAAATCACATGACTCTCTTCCATAATCTTACGATGAGCCGGTTTTGTTTTTCGCAAATAGCTTCTTAAGTGGTTTTGCTTAGGATTCGCGCGGGAACAAAACTTGCATACACCCCTGTCTTGCCCCCACCCCTCCACCGCTGTTACACAATCCTAGTTTCGCCTTATGAATATGATCACACTGATATGCAGATAACCTACCTTATCACCTCAGACATGTCACCGCGGAATTCTTTTCCAGAAAAATTTTAAAATGTGGTTTGATCTGCTGAATACAAAGGAATGTTTGGCACGTCATTCCCTACACAATCCATATCTCCTTTCCTTGCCAGCGAGACTTGGATGATAGTCCTGGGGCCGTCAAGTCCTGCTCCCAATTTCGCAACAAGAATTCTCTTCCCGGCCATCCTTGCTGTTGACTGTAGCCTGAAATCGGTGATTCCGCTGATGAATTCGTCCTTCGCCATTTCGTCGATAATTTCCTGAACTGCGGTGGGGTATGACCTTTTGCAGTTGGGCTTTGTCAACATCATCTGGAGTTGTAGTAGATGATCAAACCTAAGGGTGTTCCAGTACAAGCGAGAAAATAATTGCGAACTTTGTTCACAGCGAGGAGAATGTTCCTGATAAAAGATTTATGAATTAGAAGGAAATAGAAATCAAACACAAAGAAAATTCTATACTCAAATGTATAAATAAACGTATTCATTATTGTTAACTATCATGCGATAAATATCTGAAATCAATATACAAGGAAAACCTTTCCTTGTAGACTCATAATTTTTTATAATGTTAAGTTTACCATACAACCCAGTTTTTCTTTAACAACACTGTACATTTCAAAAATATTGTAGTTGTGACACAATTATATAATAATTACAACAATTATATAATAATTCCAACCCAATTAATACTAAAGATAAGGGAATAACTAGCATCGAAAAGCCGTTGATGATGACAACTTCTTTGTGATCGGGGATCCATAGGAGGAGGTAGAGGCTATAGGAGCAACTTTCCGAGAAGTGTACACTGGCCCGAACCACGACATGGAAAATCAAGTTCTTTTGCATAATTTCTACCTTCGAAATGAAATAGTGAAAAGGCGATTCAAAAGCAAGGGTTTCACGCCGTTCAGAGAGCAGAATATAGCAAATAATGTCATTGTTTAATATTATGACGAAGTGGCAACTCCAACAGGAGGACATTAGCATAATGATCAAGTGGCAACACCGGCCGTATCATGTAAAACGCATTTCCATAAAGGAGATGACATGAAAACTTTTTCTTTTGTCTTCGCTAACATCTCAATCCGTTTGGTCGTGTTTCATCCCGTTTTCTTTTTTTCTAGTTTTTCAATAAATGAATTTGCTTGGACTAAAACATTGTTTGTCTTTTTTTATTTGAATCTTATACGGACTTCCAGCTTATGCCCGTTACCGCGGTAAGCTATTTTATCGCGTGATTGAACATTTTTGGTGCCGAAACCCGGGAGCGATCGGGGTGAGATTTATAACAATCGTGGTTGTGGCCTACACATTGTGGCAATTAAAGGCATATGAGAGGATTATTATCGAAATAATATTCAGTGGCGTCGTGGCGAATAAATATATATGTATAAATCAGTTTTGTGGCAGAGTTCTAATACCTAACGTATTTCATGTGGCGCAATTGGCAGTTGAAAACGGGATTTAAAAAAATAACAGGAGAATCTGGTGGCGTGGTCGTTTCGGTAATGCTAATTCCCTTTTCTTATGTATATACTACGTGGAGTGAAAACTAACCTCCTTGAGCGCCAGAATGCGCTGCTATTGCAAAAAAAGGTTATGGTGCCTTGAAGTCCGTTCATATTTAGGCAGACATGCCAAATTTCAGTGCGATATTGTCTTTAGTTTAGTTTTGACAGCTGATTGTTGTTGACGTGTTTGGCATCATGTTGTATGGGCAAAAACGATTTTCGTTCTCTCATAAAACATTATTTTTTGAGAGGCAAAACGGCGAAAAAAACTAAAGATAAGTTGGATAAATATTATGGGGCTAATGCTCCGTCAGATTACACCGTCAAATATTGGTTTCGAGAGTTTCGTGGTGGCCGCAACTTCACTACCGATCAAGTCCGCAGCCGCAGGCCTCCGATGCGGTTACAGAGGACAATGTCAAAAAAATACATGAAATGGTGTTGGACGGGATCAAGAAGTTGGAAAATCGCTGGAATAAGTGTATCAAACTAAAAGGGGACTATATTGAATAATATAAAAAAACATTTAAAAACAAAATTTTTTTTAATTCCCAAGAAGGTCACTTTTCACTCCATCTAGTACATATATGTGCACATACTACCCCTGATTGCGATACCTATACATTATGTCTCTCGTTTACACACTGCAGTGGCATTCTCCTTCCGACTTTCCAAAAAAAACTCCTTGGCTCAACAATATAGTTATTGCGTCGGTTGTCAATATACATTCAGTGCGATACTAAGGTAATTGCGTGTGCGCAGAGCAAGCAAAACACATACAGTGACAGAAGCAGTGGTTACTCGAACTTGGCATAGGTGTGCACAACAAGTTTGATTGGCACATCAGGCGATTTTTTTTTACTGTATGATACGTACATATACCTAATTATAACTGGCATAATCGAGTACATTTTTTTTACTGTATAATACGTACATATACCTAATTATAACTGGTATAATCGAGTACCTATACTGTGTGATACATATAGGTACTAATGACAAGGTGATTCTTTATGTCTTCCTATTATTTATATTTTGGCACAAACATGGCAGAGATATGACATCACTAAAGCGAGTGGCTCAGAGAATAAGAGAAGAGGATTATGGCGTCAACAATGATGAATATACGATGAGGCAGGATGAGATCTCTCTGCAATCGCATTTCCAAAAATTTGCGGTAGCTCATGACGAGCTGATTTCCAAGTCGGAGGATGACGAAATTACTGTCCATATCGAGTTATGGGATGCCATTGAGGAAGATTACAAAAGGGCTATGGCAGCGTTGCAGAGGGGATTGGCGAAGTTTACCCAGAAGGGAGAGGAGGCAGATGATTTAAATTCTTTACCCAGATCAAATCCAGTGGACATTAAATTAGAAAGACTTTCTGTTCCAAAATTTGATGGTATTTTACGCATTGGCTGGCATTTAAGGATTCATTCTAGACCTTGATTCATTCCCAGGTGGCTCCAGAGGCATACAAGTTAGGCAAATTGCGCGAGCCTGTTCAAGGGGATGCAGTGGCGCTAGTGGGTGGCATGTACACCGGCGGTTATGCATCACGCACAGTTTGAGTGCTGACGTATTACAATGGTCATCAAAGAGCTCGTCCACACCTAGGCAACATTTGGCTATATCTTCAACATCTGGCAATCGGGTTAACACCGCATTTCGTTCTGGCAACAGCATTCCTCGACTGATGAGGACAAATTTGGCAGCAATATTACCAGGTCCTTGCGCGTACTGTAATGACAGTATCCATAGGATAGGACGCTGTCCCAAGCTTTTTGCGATTCCAGGGGCGGAACGGTTAGCGGAATTGAAAGGCTCTAATCTCTGTTTTAACTGTTTAAAACCAGGTCACTCAACAAGCTCTTGTTCATCATTCAATTGTCGTGTATGTAATGGTATTGTATCCATATCTGGATCTCAGGCAATCGCTTCAAATACAGGCACAACAAATACTGGCGTGACATCACAAGGAACATCACAGGCGACAGCACAATCCGCTCCTACAACTTCAGTAGCTTCTGGCAGTGGTCAACTTCCACGTAATCAATATTGACTTAACGACTCATTTAAGGCATCCACGGCTACCAGTAACCGAATTATAGTTTTGGCAACAGCTCGCGTGGAACTCATCAATAATTTTGGCATATATCACTCTTGTCGACTACTATGATCCAGGATCACAAGTCAGTTTTATTACTTCCCATCTGTTCAATCAATCGGATGTTCCTAGGGATAGATATACAATTCAAGTTGAAGGCATTGGCAACAACATTTGCGAATACCATCATTCGAGCTACGTGTGAACTTCCACATCATCACATCGATTATATCGCAAACACCTGTGGCAGAGGTGGCAAATCATTGTTGGCAGCATCTTCGCAACTTATCATTGGCAGACGACACGTTTGGGAAAACTGGCAGGATCGATGCATTAATTGACGCGGATAAATGGAGACAACTAATCACGGATGGCATTGTTCGAGACGAAGCTAACGAACCAGTAGCACAACGTACACATCTTGGCTGGGTGGTCTTTGGCCCAGCTACTGCTACTCAGGCAGGTTCTTTGGCATTTAAGTCTATGACTTTACGAAGGAATGAGGAGGATCAACATATTGACGAACTTCTTCGAAAAATCTTAGCTGTGGATGACATTAATCAGAGGGATTCAGATTCAACCACTATCAAATATTGTGAGCAGATCTTCGTACAGACACACAAGCAATTACAAAGTGGCTTTTATGAGGTGCAGATGCCATTCCGGATCATCGCTTGGATCATCACATCAACTGGCTCTGAGGCAATTCCATCAATTGGAACGGAAACTGGCTTCTGATCCTGAACTCATGCAGAAATACATCGCATTTATGACAGACTACCAACAACTTGGCCATATGCATCCAGTTCAAGACAACCATGGCGATCCATCACAGGTATATTTCATACCGCATCACGCTGTGACCAGTAAGTTTAGGGTGGTCTTTAACGCATCAGCGAAAACAACGAATGGCATCTCATTGAACGACACACAATTGCCTGGCCCACCAATTCAGGAATTGCTGGTGAACATCATTCATCGGTTTAGGCTTTTTGGCATTGCGATAACAGCTGATGTCGAGAAAATATTTAGGCAGATACGTGTGGATCCAAGGCATAGACAATGGCAGCAAATATTATGGCGAGAGGCAGCAGATCAACCAATATGACCATACCAATTGGCTACGGTGACATATGGAACAAAAAGTGGCCCATATTTGGCGATTCGAGTAATGATTCAGTGTGGCATGGATCACTGACACAAACTTTTGGACGACACCAGAATCTTGGCTGCCCGTCAAAGCATTTTAAACGCTTTCTACGTGTATGACTACCTCCTACCGTTCAACAGGCAACTCAGTTGGGACAGGATGTGGCATCGGTCCTACCAGAAGGTCATTTTTACCTACGTAAATGGAAAACAAACAACATTGAGGAACAATTAGCGGAAACAACTGTTCTTGGCTTGCACTGGGATTCATCAGCCGATGAACTCTTTTATCGCGTGCGCTTGGACGAACATGGATATAACACCAAGCGGACGATTCTCAGCGATGCAGCAACTGGTATGCTTTCACCTATTGCCATTCTGGCTAAGCTTATCATCCAGAAACTATGGCAGGCTGGCTTGGGCTGGGATGAACCATACCACCTGACATACTCAATAAATGTCTTACCTTGCGCAATCAACTGAAAGAAGTGGAGGCAATTCGGATACCTCGTTGGCTTGGCATGTCGCTAGAAACTTCATCACATTTATATGGCTTTTGCGATGCTGGCATTAAGGCATATGCTGCGGTTATATATCTCAGCACCAAGCAGAAGGATGGCACACATGTAACCAGGATAATCGCAGCAAAAACAAAGGTGGCTCCAATCGAAACAATAACAGGCTTGAGCTTTGTGCAGCTCATCTCCTCACCAACCTAATGAAGGATATTCGTATGGCTTTGCATTTGGAAGGACTTTCGTACACCCTTTGGAGTGATTCTAAAATTGTTTTGCATTGGCTTAATAAAAACTCTTCACAACTCACATAATACGTGACTTCCAGAGTGGCATTTATTCAAGAGCATTCAAGTGTGGCTAATTGGAATTATATTCGTACTGAATTCAATCCGGCAGATTGCTCAAGTAGTGATTTCAGTACCGTAACATTGGTTACACATTCTCTTTGGTGGCAAGGCCCATTGCCTGAACATTATCCAATGGCACTACTTAACTCTCTCACAGCACAGGAGGCAAAATCAATAGAAGCTGAGATGAATCACCTAAATCCAAACTGGCTCAGGCAAGATCGATACTTTCATTGCTGATATACTACTGGCAAGATGGCACGCAGGTTCAAATACCTTTAGTTGAGAGATTCAGCAATCTTGGCAAATTACTTCGTACCACAGCAATTATATTTCGTTGGAAAAAGGCTCATCGAGGCAAAAGATATCAACCTATCTCCGCAGTGGAACAGCAGAGCTGAAACGGTTCTTTGGTTCAGAACTATCGCTACTTCACAAAGGTTAAACCAATTCAACTTCAAGTAAAATCATTTCATTGGCTCCCTTTTTGGATTATACAACTGGCATACTACGAGTGTCAGGCCGATTGGAAAACGCAGACATCAGCAACGAGCAACGACATCCACCGCTTTTGGCAAAAGAAGACACGCTTACACGCTCTCATCATATGGCAAATACATCAAGACACACTGCATTGTAGCATTCAACTAATGATGCACACTCTTAGGCGAAAATATTTGATTCTGCATTTACGCACCAGTGTAAAAAGTTGCATTAATTTTTGTGCAATTTGCAAACGACATCGGCATAACATGGCAACCCAACGTATGGCGTCACATCCTAGAGCACGAGTTATACAGACACCCCCTTATTCAGTGGCAGGCGTTGACTACTGTGGCCCATTCAACATACGCACTGGCGCAAGGCGAGTATGCACGAAAAAGAAGACATACGTGGCTATCTTTGTTTGTATGGTTACGAAGGCAGTGCATAAGAAACAGATAGCGCTTTTCCACACAAGGAATCACTTAGATGATCATAGTCCGCATGGTTCAATTTCGCCAAAAAAAAAATAAAAACTGCGAACCTTATTAGTAAGAATGCCAAACGGAAATCGAAAGAAAAAAAGGGCATTCAAAAAGACAATGCGTTCGAAATTTCACTTCAAGTTTATTACAAAAAAAGCAATATAAAGTAACATACTCAACTCAAATTAATATCATTGTACATATTTCGTCCTATTCTACCTACATATGTATAGTATACAGTAGATAACTTCATGATACCTAACATTCTTAAGGTTAGACAACTTAAATAACGAAACTATTATAACAATAAGCTGATTTTTACTCTTTAATCACAAACTTACACTTTTTGCAACCAAGCTATTGTACTATAGATGAAATTATTGACTATAAAAATATTGAAATAGGGAAAAAAACAACACTTACTGCTTTACCGTGATCCTCGATGTGGCGAACTTGCGCGCAAGCGCAATTCCTCCATCGGGACGATCTTGTATACAATAATATTATAATAGATTCGTTGTGTGCGTCACCATGCATCTTTTTTTTCTTTTGTTTTAATGTTAGGGAAAGGGAAAAATTATGGGTTTTGTATATGTAACATATAATGAGCCTTACAATTGATTAAATACTTAGCTTGTTCTACTTAATTTTGAACTGAACTGAAAGGATGGTGGGGATCTTGTTTGTCGACGAATTGGTTTGTTTCTGCAGCAGTGGGCGAAGACGATGGCGATGTTGCTGTGTCCAAAGTATACTCGATCAGCGCATCGATAAGGAGCAGTTATTTTCTCCGAATCCTAGACCGATGATGCTCTCTTATAAATGTTTTTTTTTTTTGTTATTTTATCTTTTTATTTTTCCTTAGCGAGGAATTAGTGAATTCACCATTAAAGAACTTTTTCCACTTGTAAATCATTGTAAATCCAAATTTGGTATGATGCTAACGCGCCATGCAGCCCAGGTTTTTTAAACTTTTTACAAAAATTAAAAAAAAAAAATCAAATCTTTACAGAGTGACAACCATTGACCAAAAAAAAATAAAGTTGTAGGTGCAGCCTTTTACCCACACTGCGCACTATCAACTGCCACTTCAAAAAAAAAAAACAAAATGAAATCACATGACTCTCTTCCATAATCTTACGATGAGCCGGTTTTGTTTTTCGCAAATAGCTTCTTAAGTGGTTTTGCTTAGGATTCGCGCGGGAACAAAACTTGCATACACCCCTGTCTTGCCCCCACCCCTCCACCGCTGTTACACAATCCTAGTTTCGACTTATGAATATGATCACACTGATATGCAGATAACCTACCTTATTACCTCAGACATGTCACCGCGGAATTCTGTCCCAGAAAAATTTTAAAATGTGGTTTGATCTGCTGAATACAAAGGAATGTTTGGCACGTCATTCCCTACACAATCTATTTCTCCTTTCCTTGCCAGCGAGACTTGGATGATAGTCCTGGGGCCGTCAAGTCCTGCTCCCAATTTCGCAACAAGAATTCACTTCCCGGCCATCCTTGCTGTTGACTGTAGCCTGAAATCGGTGATTCCGCTGATGAATTCGTCCTTCGCCATTTCGTCGATAATTTCCTGACCTGCGGTGGGGTATGACCTTTTGCAGTTGGGCCTTGTCAACATCATCTGGAGTTGTAGTAGATGATCAAACCTAAGGGTGTTCCAGTACAAGCGAGAAAATAATTGCGAACTTTGTTCACAGCGAGGAGAATGTTCCTGATAAAAGATTTATGAATTAGAAGGAAATAGAAATCAAACACAAAGAAAATTCTATACTCAAATGTATAAATAAACGTATTCATTATTGTTAACTATCATGCGATAAATATCTGAAATCAATATACAAGGAAAACCTTTCCTTGTAGACTCATAATTTTTTATAATGTTAAGTTTACCATACAACCCAGTTTTTCTTTAACAACACTGTACATTTCAAAAATATTGTAGTTGTGACACAATTATATAATAATTACAACAATTATATAATAATTCCAACCCAATTAATACTAAAGATAAGGGAATAACTAGCATCGAAAAGCCGTTGATGATGACAACTTCTTTGTGATCGGGGATCCATAGGAGGAGGTAGAGGCTGTAGGAGCAACTTTCCGGGAAGTGTACACTGGCCCGAACCACGACATGGAAAATCAAGTTCTTTTGCATAATTTCTACCTTCGAAATGAAATAGTGAAAAGGCGATTCAAAAGCTAGGGTTTCACGCAGTTCAGAGAGCAGAATATGGCAAATAATGTCATTGTTTAATATTATGACGAAGTGGCAACTCCAACAGGAGGACATTAGTATAATGATCAAGTGGCAACACCGACCGTATCATGTAAAACGCATTTCCATAAAGGAGATGACATGAAAACTTTTTCTTTTGTCTTCGCTAACATCTCAATCCGTTTGGTCGTGTTTCATCCCGTTTTCTTTTTTTCTAGTTTTTCAATAAATGAATTTGCTTGGACTAAAACATTGTTTGTCTTTTTTTATTTGAATCTTACACGGACTTCCAGCTGATGCCCGTTACCGCGGTAAGCTATTTTATCGCGTGATTGGACATTTTTGGTGCCGAAACCCGGGAGCGATCGGGGTGAGATTTATAACAATCGTGGTTGTGGCCTACACATTGTGGCAATTAAAGGCATATGAGAGGATTATTATCGAAATAATATTCAGTGGCGTCGTGGCGAATAAATATATATGTATAAATCAGTTTTGTGGCAGAGTTCTAATACCTAACGTATTTCATGTGGCGCAATTGGCAGTTGAAAACGGGATTTAAAAAAATAACAGGAGAATCTGGTGGCGTGGTCGTTTCGGTAATGCTAATTCCCTTTTCTTATGTATATACTACGTGGAGTGAAAACTAACCTCTTTGAGCGCCAGAATGCGCTGCTATTGCAAAACAAGTCCGTTCATATTTAGGCAGACATGCCAAATTTCAGTGCGATATTGTCTCTAGTTTAGTTTTGACAGCTGATTGTTGTTGACGTGTTTGGCATCATGTTGTATGGGCAAAAACGATTTTCGTTCTCTCATAAAACATTATTTTTTGAGAGGCAAAACGGCGAAAAAAACAAAAGAAAAGTTGGATAAATATTATGGAGCTAATGCTCCGTCAGATTACACCGTCAAATATTGGTTTCGAGAGTTTCGTGGTGGCCGCAACTTCACTACCGATCAAGTCCGCAGCCGCAGGCCTCCGATGCGGTTACAGAGGACAATGTCAAAAAAATACATGAAATGGTGTTGGACGGGATCAAGAAGTTGGAAAATCGCTGGAATAAGTGTATCAAACTAAAAGGGGACTATATTGAATAATATAAAAAAACATTTAAAAACAAAATTTTTTTTAATTCCCAAGAAGGTCACTTTTCACTCCATCTAGTACATATATGTGCACATACTACCCCTGATTGCGATACCTATACTCTTGCAGTGTGCGAAAAGTGAATACATTATGTCTCTCGTTTACACACTGCAGTGGCATTCTCCTTCCGACTTTCCAAAAAAAACTCCTTGGCTCAACAATATAGTTATTGCGTCGGTTGTCAATATACATTCAGTGCGATACTAAGGTAATTGCGTGTGCGCAGAGCAAGCAAAACACATACAGTGACAGAAGCAGTGGTTACTCGAACTTGGCATAGGTGTGCACAACAAGTTTGATTGGCACATCAGGCGATTTTTTTTTACTGTATGATACGTACATATACCTAATTATAACTGGCATAATCGAGTACATTTTTTTTTACTGTATAATACGTACATATACCTAATTATAACTGGTATAATCGAGTACCTATACTGTGTGATACATATAGGTACTAATGACAAGGTGATTCTTTATGTCTTCCTATTATTTATATTTTGGCACAAACATGGCAGAGATATGACATCACTAAAGCGAGTGGCTCAGAGAATAAGAGAAGAGGATTATGGCGTCAACAATGATGAATATACGATGAGGCAGGATGAGATCTCTCTGCAATCGCATTTCCAAAAATTTGCGGTAGCTCATGACGAGCTGATTTCCAAGTCGGAGGATGACGAAATTACTGTCCATATCGAGTTATGGGATGCCATTGAGGAAGATTACAAAAAGGCTATGGCAGCGTTGCAGAGGGGATTGGCGAAGTTTACCCAGAAGGGAGAGGAGGCAGATGGTTTAAATTCTTTACCCAGATCAAATCCAGTGGACATTAAATTATAAAGACTTTCCGTTTCAAAATTTGATGGTATCTTACGCATTGGCTGGCATTTAAGGATTCATTCGAGACCTTGATTCATTCCCAGGTGGCTCCAGAGGCATACAAGTTAGGCAAATTGCGCGAGCCTGTGCAAGGGGATGCAGTGGCGCTAGTGGGTGGCATGTACACCGGCGGTTATGCATCACGCACAGTTTGAGTGCTGACGTATTACAATGGTCATCAAAGAGCTCGTCCACACCTAGGCAACATTTGGCTATATCTTCAACATCTGGCAATCGGGTTAACACCGCATTTCGTTCTGGCAACAGCATTCCTCGACTGGTGAGGACAAATTTGGCAGCAACATTGCCAGGTCCTTGCGCGTACTGTAATGACAGTATCCATAGGATAGGACGCTGTCCCAAGCTTTTTGCGATTCCAGGGGCGGAACGGTTAGCGAAATTGAAAGGCTCTAATCTCTGTTTTAACTGTTTAAAACCAGGTCACTCAACAAGCTCTTGTTCATCATTCAATTGTCGTGTATGTAATGGTATTGTATCCATATCTGGATCTCAGGCAATCGCTTCAAATACAGGCACAACAAATACTGGCGTGACATCACAAGGAACATCACAGGCGACAGCACAATCCGCTCCTACAACTTCAGTAGCTTCTGGCAGTGGTCAACCTCCACGTAATCAATATTGACTTAACGACTCATTTAAGGCATTCACGGTTACCAGTAACCGAATTATAGTTCTGGCAACAGCTCGCGTGGAACTCATCAATAATTTTGGCATATATCACTCCTGTCGACTACTGTGATCCAGGATCACAAGTCAGTTTTATTACTTCCCATCTGTTCAATCAATCGGATGTTCCTAGGGATAGATATACAATTCAAGTTGAAGGCATTGGTAACAACATTTGCGAATACCATCATTCGAGCTACGTGTGAACTTCCACATCATCACATCGATTATATCACAAACACCTGTGGCAGAGGTGGCAAATCATTGTTGGCAGCATCTTCGCAACTTATCATTGGCAGACGACACGTTTGGGAAAACTGGCAGGATCGATGCTAACGAACCAGTAGCACAACGTACACATCTTGGCTGGGTGGTCTTTGGCCCAGCTACTGCTACTCAGGCAGGTTCTTTGGCATTTAAGTCTATGACTTTACGAAGGAATGAGGAGGATCAACATATTGACGAACTTCTTCGAAAAATCTTAGCTGTGGATGACATTAATCAGAGGGATTCAGATTCAACCACTATCAAATATTGTGAGCAGATCTTCGTACAGACACACAAGCAATTACAAAGTGGCTTTTATGAGGTGCAGATGCCATTCCGGGCAGACGCACCATCGCTTGGATCATCACATCAACTGGCTCTGAGGCAATTCCATCAATTGGAACGGAAACTGGCTTCTGATCCTGAACTCATGCAGAAATACATCGCATTTATGACAGACTACCAACAACTTGGCCATATGCATCCAGTTCAAGACAACCATGGCGATCCATCACAGGTATATTTCATACCGCATCACGCTGTGACCAGTAAGTTTAGTGTGGTCTTTAACGCATCAGCGAAAACAACGAATGGCATCTCATTGAACGACACACAATTGGCTGGCCCACCAATTCAGGAATTGCTGGTGAACATCATTCATCGGTTTAGGCTTTTTGGCATTGCGATAACAGCTGATGTCGAGAAAATATTTAGGCAGATACGTGTGGATCCAAGGCATAGACAATGGCAGCAAATATTATGGAGAGAGGCAGTAGATCAACCAATATGACCATACCAATTGGCTACGGTGACATATGGAACAAAAAGTGGCCCATATTTGGCGATTCGAGTAATGATTCAGTGTGGCATGGATCACTGACACAAACTTTTGGACGACACCAGAATCTTGGCTGCCCGTCAAAGCATTTTAAACGCTTTCTACGTGTATGACTACCTCCTACCGTTCAACAGGCAACTCAGTTGGGACAGGATGTGGCATCGGTCCTACCAGAAGGTCATTTTTACCTACGTAAATGGAAAACAAACAACATTGAGGAACAATTAGCGGAAACAACTGTTCTTGGCTTGCACTGGGATTCATCAGCCGATGAACTCTTTTATCGCGTGCGCTTGGACGAACATGGATATAACACCAAGCGGACGATTCTCAGCGATGCAGCAACTGGTATGCTTTCACCTATTGCCATTCTGGCTAAGCTTATCATCCAGAAACTATGGCAGGCTGGCTTGGGCTGGGATGAACCATACCACCTGACATACTCAATAAATGTCTTACCTTGCGCAATCAACTGAAAGAAGTGGAGGCAATTCGGATACCTCGTTGGCTTGGCATGTCGCTAGAAACTTCATCACATTTATATGGCTTTTGCGATGCTGGCATTAAGGCATATGCTGCGGTTATATATCTCAGCACCAAGCAGAAGGATGGCACACATGTAACCAGGATAATCGCAGCAAAAACAAAGGTGGCTCCAATCGAAACAATAACAGGCTTGAGCTTTGTGCAGCTCATCTCCTCACCAACCTAATGAAGGATATTCGTATGGCTTTGCATTTGGAAGGACTTTCGTACACCCTTTGGAGTGATTCTAAAATTGTTTTGCATTGGCTTAATAAAAACTCTTCACAACTCACATAATACGTGACTTCCAGAGTGGCATTTATTCAAGAGCATTCAAGTGTGGCTAATTGGAATTATATTCGTACTGAATTCAATCCGGCAGATTGCTCAAGTAGTGATTTCAGTACCGTAACATTGGTTACACATTCTCTTTGGTGGCAAGGCCCATTGCCTGAACATTATCCAATGGCACTACTTAAATCTCTCACAGCATAGGAGGCAAAATCAATAGAAGCTGAGATGAATCACCTAAATCCAAACTGGCTCAGGCAAGATCGATACTTTCATTGCTGATATACTACTGGCAAGATGGCAAGCAGGTTCAAATACCTTTAGTTGAGAGATTCAGCAATCTTGGCAAATTACTTCGTACCACAGCAATTATATTTCGTTGGAAAAAGGCTCATCGAGGCAAAAGATATCAACCTATCTCCGCAGTGGAACAGCAGAGCTGAAACGGTTCTTTGGTTCAGAACTATCGCTACTTCACAAAGGTTAAACCAATTCAACTTCAAGTAAAATCATTTCATTGGCTCCCTTTTTGGATTATACAACTTATAAATACATCAAGACACACTGCATTGTAGCATTCAACTAATGATGCACACTCTTAGGCGAAAATATTTGATTCTGCATTTACGCACCAGTGTAAAAAGTTGCATTAATTTTTGTGCAATTTGCAAACGACATCTGCATAACATGGCAACCCAACGTATGGCGTCACATCCTAGAGCACGAGTTATACAGACACCCCCTTATTCAGTGGCAGGCGTTGACTACTGTGGCCCATTCAACATACGCACTGGCGCAAGGCGAGTATGCACGAAAAAGAAGACATACGTGGCTATCTTTGTTTGTATGGTTACGAAGGCAGTGCATAAGAAACAGATCGCGCTTAAGAAACAGATCGCGCTTTTCCACACAAGGAATCACTTAGATGATCATAGTCCGCATGGTTCAATTTCGCCAAAAAAAAATAAAAACTGCGAACCTTATTAGTAAGAATGCCAAACGGAAATCGAAAGAAAAAAAGGGCATTCAAAAAGACAATGCGTTCGAAATTTCACTTCAAGTTTATTACAAAAAAAGCAATATAAAGTAACATACTCAACTCAAATTAATATCATTGTACATATTTCGTCCTATTCTACCTACATATGTATAGTATACAGTAGATAACTTCATGATACCTAACATTCTTAAGGTTAGACAACTTAAATAACGAAACTATTATAACAATAAGCTGATTTTTACTCTTTAATCACAAACTTACACTTTTTGCAACCAAGCTATTGTACTATAGATGAAATTATTGACTATAAAAATATTGAAATAGGGAAAAAAACAACACTTACCGCTTTACCGTGATCCTCGATGTGGCGAACTTGCGCGCAAGCGCAATTCCTCCATCGGGACGATCTTGTATACAATAATATTATAATAGATTCGTTGTGTGCGTTACCATGCATTTTTTTTTCTTTTGTTTTAATGTTAGGGAAAGGGAAAAATTATGGGTTTTGTATATGTAACATATAATGAGCCTTACAATTGATTAAATACTTAGCTTGTTCTACTTAATTTTGAACTGAACTGAAAGGATGGTGGGGATCTTGTTTGTCGACGAATTGGTTTGTTTCTGCAGCAGTGGGCGGAGACGATGGCGATGTTGCTGTGTCCAAAGTATACTCGATCAGCGCATCGATAAGGAGCAGTTATTTTCTCCGAATCCTAGACCGATGATGCTCTCTTATAAATGTTTTTTTTTTTTGTTATTTTATCTTTTTATTTTTCCTTAGCGAGGAATTAGTGAATTCACCATTAAAGAACTTTTTCCACTTGTAAATCATTGTAAATCCAAATTTGGTATGATGCTAACGCGCCATGCAGCCCAGATTTTTTAAACTTTTTACAAAAATTAAAAAAAAAAAATCAAATCTTTACAGAGTGACAACCATTGACCAAAAAAAATAAAGTTGTAGGTGCAGCCTTTTACCCACACTGCGCACTATCAACTGCCACTTCAAAAAAAAAAACAAAATGAAATCACATGACTCTCTTCCATAATCTTACGATGAGCCGGTTTTGTTTTTCGCAAATAGCTTCTTAAGTGGTTTTGCTTAGGATTCGCGCGGGAACAAAATTTGCATACACCCCTGTCTTGCCCCCACCCCTCCACCGCTGTTACACAATCCTAGTTTCGACTTATGAATATGATCACACTGATATGCAGATAACCTACCTTATTACCTCAGACATGTTACCGCGGAATTCTGTCCCAGAAAAATTTTAAAATGTGGTTTGATCTGCTGAATACAAAGGAATGTTTGGCACGTCATTCCCTACACAATCCATTTCTCCTTTCCTTGCCAGCGAGACTTGGATGATAGTCCTGGGGCCGTCAAGTCCTGCTCCCAATTTCGCAACAAGAATTCACTTCCCGGCCATCCTTGCTGTTGACTGTAGCCTGAAATCGGTGATTCCGCTGATGAATTCGTCCTTCGCCATTTCGTCGATAATTTCCTGACCTGCGGTGGGGTATGACCTTTTGCAGTTGGGCCTTGTCAATATCATCTGGAGTTGTAGTAGATGATCAAACCTAAGGGTGTTCCAGTACAAGCGAGAAAATAATTGCGAACTTTGTTCACAGCGAGGAGAATGTTCCTGATAAAAGATTTATGAATTAGAAGGAAATAGAAATCAAACACAAAGAAAATTCTATACTCAAATGTATAAATAAACGTATTCATTATTGTTAACTATCATGCGATAAATATCTGAAATCAATATACAAGGAAAACCTTTCCTTGTAGACTCATAATTTTTTATAATGTTAAGTTTACCATACAACCCAGTTTTTCTTTAACAACACTGTACATTTCAAAAATATTGTAGTTGTGACACAATTATATAATAATTACAACAATTATATAATAATTCCAACCCAATTAATACTAAAGATAAGGGAATAACTAGTATCGAAAAGCCGTTGATGATGACAACTTCTTTGTGATCGGGGATCCATAGGAGGAGGTAGAGGCTGTAGGAGCAACTTTCCGGGAAGTGTACACTGGCCCGAACCACGACATGGAAAATCAAGTTCTTTTGCATAATTTCTACCTTCGAAATGAAATAGTGAAAAGGCGATTCAAAAGCTAGGGTTTCACGCAGTTCAGAGAGCAGAATATGGCAAATAATGTCATTGTTTAATATTATGACGAAGTGGCAACTCCAACAGGAGGACATTAGTATAATGATCAAGTGGCAACACCGACCGTATCATGTAAAACGCATTTCCATAAAGGAGATGACATGAAAACTTTTTCTTTTGTCTTCGCTAACATCTCTATCCGTTTGGTCGTGTTTCATCCCGTTTTCTTTTTTTCTAGTTTTTCAATAAATGAATTTGCTTGGACTAAAACATTGTTTGTCTTTTTTTATTTGAATCTTACACGGACTTCCAGCTGATGCCCGTTACCGCGGTAAGCTATTTTATCGCGTGATTGGACATTTTTGGTGCCGAAACCCGGGAGCGATCGGGGTGAGATTTATAACAATCGTGGTTGTGGCCTACACATTGTGGCAATTAAAGGCATATGAGAGGATTATTATCGAAATAATATTCAGTGGCGTCGTGGCGAATAAATATATATGTATAATTCAATTTTGTGGCAGAGTTCTAATACCTAACGTATTTCATGTGGCTAATGATCCATCAGATTACACCGTCAAATATTGGTTTCGAGAGTTTCGTGGTGGCCGCAACTTCACTACCGATCAAGTCCGCAGCGGCAGGGCTCCGATGCGGTTACAGAGGACAATGTCAAAAAAATACATGAAATGGTGTTGGACGGGATCAAGAAGTTGGAAAATCGCTGGAATAACAATATAGTTATTGAGTTGGTTGTCAATATACATTCAGTGCGATACTAAGGTAATTGAGTGTGCGCAGAGCAAGCAAAACACATACAGTGACAGAAGCAGTGGTTACTCGAACTTGGCATAGGTGTGCACAACAAGTTTGATTGGCACATCAGGCGATTTTTTTTTACTGTATGATACGTACATATACCTAATTATAACTGGCATAATCGAGTACATTTTTTTTTTACTGTATAATACGTACATATACCTAATTATAACTGGCATAATCGAGTACCTATACTGTGTGATACATATAGGTACTAATGACAAGGTGATTCTTTATGTCTTCCTATTATATATATTTTGGCACAAACATGGCAGAGATATGACATCACTAAAGCGAGTGGCTCAGAGAATAAGAGAAGAGGATTATGGCGTCAACAATGATGAATATACGATGAGGCAGGATGAGATCTCTCTGCAATCGCATTTCCAAAAATTTGCGGTAGCTCATGACGAGCTGATTTCCAAGTCGGAGGATGACGAAATTACTGTCCATATCGAGTTATGGGATGCCATTGAGGAAGATTACAAAAAGGCTATGGCAGCGTTGCAGAGGGTATTGGCGAAGTTTACCCAGAAGGGAGAGGAGGCAGATGATTTAAATTCTTTACCCAGATCAAATCCAGTGGACATTAAATTATAAAGACTTTCCGTTTCAAAATTTGATGGTATCTTACGCATTGGCTGGCATTTAAGGATTCATTCGAGACCTTGATTCATTCCCAGGTGGCTCCAGAGGCATACAAGTTAGGCAAATTGCGCGAGCCTGTGCAAGGGGATGCAGTGGCGCTAGTGGGTGGCATGTACACCGGCGGTTATGCATCACGCACAGTTTGAGTGCTGACGTATTACAATGGTCATCAAAGAGCTCGTCCACACCTAGGCAACATTTGGCTATATCTTCAACATCTGGCAATCGGGTTAACACCGCATTTCGTTCTGGCAACAGCATTCCTCGACTGGTGAGGACAAATTTGGCAGCAACATTGCCAGGTCCTTGCGCGTACTGTAATGACAGTATCCATAGGATGGGACGCTGTCCCAAGTTTTTGCGATTCCAGGGGCGGAACGGTTAGCGAAATTGAAAGGCTCTAATCTCTGTTTTAACTGTTTAAAACCAGGTCACTCAACAAGCTCTTGTTCATCATTCAATTGTCGTGTATGTAATGGTATTGTATCCATATCTGGATCTCAGGCAATCGCTTCAAATACAGGCACAACAAATACTGGCGTGACATCACAAGGAACATCACAGGCGACAGCACAATCCGCTCCTACAACTTCAGTAGCTTCTGGCAGTGGTCAACCTCCACGTAATCAATATTGACTTAACGACTCATTTAAGGCATTCACGGTTACCAGTAACCGAATTATAGTTCTGGCAACAGCTCGCGTGGAACTCATCAATAATTTTGGCATATATCACTCCTGTCGACTACTGTGATCCAGGATCACAAGTCAGTTTTATTACTTCCCATCTGTTCAATCAATCGGATGTTCCTAGGGATAGATATACAATTCAAGTTGAAGGCATTGGCAACAACATTTGCGAATACCATCATTCGAGCTACGTGTGAACTTCCACATCATCACATCGATTATATCACAAACACCTGTGGCAGAGGTGGCAAATCATTGTTGGCAGCATCTTCGCAACTTATCATTGGCAGACGACACGTTTGGGAAAACTGGCAGGATCGATGCTAACGAACCAGTAGCACAACGTACACATCTTGGCTGGGTGGTCTTTGGCCCAGCTACTGCTACTCAGGCAGGTTCTTTGGCATTTAAGTCTATGACTTTACGAAGGAATGAGGAGGATCAACATATTGACGAACTTCTTCGAAAAATCTTAGCTGTGGATGACATTAATCAGAGGGATTCAGATTCAACCACTATCAAATATTGTGAGCAGATCTTCGTACAGACACACAAGCAATTACAAAGTGGCTTTTATGAGGTGCAGATGCCATTCCGGGCAGACGCACCATCGCTTGGATCATCACATCAACTGGCTCTGAGGCAATTCCATCAATTGGAACGGAAACTGGCTTCTGATCCTGAACTCATGCAGAAATACATCGCATTTATGACAGACTACCAACAACTTGGCCATATGCATCCAGTTCAAGACAACCATGGCGATCCATCACAGGTATATTTCATACCGCATCACGCTGTGACCAGTAAGTTTAGTGTGGTCTTTAACGCATCAGCGAAAACAACGAATGGCATCTCATTGAACGACACACAATTGCCTGGCCCACCAATTCAGGAATTGCTGGTGAACATCATTCATCGGTTTAGGCTTTTTGGCATTGCGATAACAGCTGATGTCGAGAAAATATTTAGGCAGATACGTGTGAATCCAAGGCATAGACAATGGCAGCAAATATTATGGCGAGAGGCAGCAGATCAACCAATATGACCATACCAATTGGCTACGGTGACATATGGAACAAAAAGTGGCCCATATTTGGCGATTCGAGTAATGATTCAGTGTGGCATGGATCACTGACACAAACTTTTGGACGACACCAGAATCTTGGCTGCCCGTCAAAGCATTTTAAACGCTTTCTACGTGTATGACTACCTCACTAGTGCTCCTACCGTCCAACAGGCAACTCAGTTCGGACAGGATGTGGCATCGGTCCTACCAGAAGGTCATTTTTACCTACGTAAATGGAAAACAAACAACATTGAGGAACAATTAGCGGAAACAACTGTTCTTGGCTTGCACTGGGATTCATCAGCCGATGAACTCTTTTATCGCGTGCGCTTGGACGAACATGGATATAACACCAAGCGGACGATTCTCAGCGATGCAGCAACTGGTATGCTTTCACCTATTGCCATTCTGGCTAAGCTTATCATCCAGAAACTATGGCAGGCTGGCTTGGGCTGGGATGAACCATACCACCTGACATACTCAATAAATGTCTTACCTTGCGCAATCAACTGAAAGAAGTGGAGGCAATTCGGATACCTCGTTGGCTTGGCATGTCGCTAGAAACTTCATCACATTTATATGGCTTTTGAGATGCTGGCATTAAGGCATATGCTGCGGTTATATATCTCAGCACCAAGCAGAAGGATGGCACACATGTAACCAGGATAATCGCAGCAAAAACAAAGGTGGCTCCAATCGAAACAATAACAGGCTTGAGCTTTGTGCAGCTCATCTCCTCACCAACCTAATGAAGGATATTCGTGTGGCTTTGCATTTGGAAGGACTTTCGTACACCCTTTGGAGTGATTCTAAAATTGTTTTGCATTGGCTTAATAAAAACTCTTCACAACTCACATAATACGTGACTTCCAGAGTGGCATTTATTCAAGAGCATTCAAGTGTGGCTAATTGGAATCATATTCGTACTGAATTCAATCCGGCAGATTGCTCAAGTAGTGATTTCAGTACCGTAACATTGGTTACACATTCTCTTTGGTGGCAAGGCCCATTGCCAGAACATTATCCAATGCACTACTTAACTCTCTCACAGCACAGGAGGCAAAATCAATAGAAGCTGAGATGAATCACCTAAATCCAAATTGGCTCAGGCAAGATCGACACTTTCAATGCTGATATACTACTGGCAAGATGGCAAGCAGGTTCAAATACCTTTAGTTGAGAGATTCAGCAATCTTGGCAAATTACTTCGTACCACAGCAATTATATTTCGTTGGAAAAAGGCTCATCGAGGCAAAAGATATCAACCTATCTCCGCAGTGGAACAGCAATTGGCATTGCAATGGCACATTAAAGCAGAGCTGAAACGGTTCTTTGGTTCAGAACTATCGTTACTTCACAAAGCTTAAACTAATTCAACTTCAAGTAAAATCATTTCATTGGCTCCCTTTTTGGATTATACAACTGGCATACTACGAATGTCAGGCCGATTGGAAAACGCAGACATCAGCAACGAGCAACGACATCCACCGCTTTTGGCAAAAGAAGACACGCTTACACGCTCTCATCATATGGCAAATACATCAAGACACACTGCATTGTAGCATTCAAATAATGATGCACACTCTTAGGCGAAAATATTTGATTCTGCATTTACGCACCAGTGTAAAAAGTTGCATTAATTTTTGTGCAATTTGCAAACGACATCGGCATAACATGGCAACCCAACGTATGGCGTCACATCCTAGAGCACGAGTTATACAGACACCCCCTTATTCAGTGGCAGGCGTTGACTACTGTGGCCCATTCAACATACGCACTGGCGCAAGGCGAGTATGCACGAAAAAGAAGACATACGTGGCTATCTTTGTTTGTATGGTTACGAAGGCAGTGCATAAGAAACAGATCGTGCCTAAGAAACAGATCGCGCTTTTCCACACAAGGAATCACTTAGATGATCGTAGTCCGCATGGTTCAATTTCGCCAAAAAAAAATAAAAACTGCGAACCTTATTAGTAAGAATGCCAAACGGAAATCGAAAGAAAAAAAGGGCATTCAAAAAGACAATGCGTTCGAAATTTCACTTCAAGTTTATTACAAAAAAAGCAATATAAAGTAACATACTCAGCTCAAATTAATATCATTGTACATATTTCGTCCTATTCTACCTACATATGCATAGTATACAGTAGATAACTTCATGATACCTAACATTCTTAAGGTTAGACAACTTAAATAACGAAACTATTATAACAATAAGCTGATTTTTACTCTTTAATCACAAACTTACACTTTTTGCAACTAAGCTATTGTACTATAGATGAAATTATTGACTATAAAAATATTGAAATAGGGAAAAAAAACAACACTTACCGCTTTACCGTGATCCTCGATGTGGCGAACTTGCGCGCAAGCGCAATTCCTCCATCGGGACGATCTTGTATACAATAATATTATAATAGATTCGTTGTGTGCGTCACCATGCATCTTTTTTTTCTTTTGTTTTAATGTTAGGGAAAGGGAAAAATTATGTAACATATAATGAGCCTTACAATTGATTAAATACTTAGCTTGTTCTACTTAATTTTGAACTGAACTGAAAGGATGGTGGGGATCTTGTTTGTCGACGAATTGGTTTGTTTCTGCAGCAGTGGGCGGAGACGATGGCGATGTTGCTGTGTCCAAAGTAGACTCGATCAGCGCATCGATAAGGAGCAGTTATTTTCTCCGAATCCTAGACCGATGATGCTCTCTTATAAATTTTTTTTTTGTTATTTTATCTTTTTATTTTTATATTAGTGAATTCACCATTAAAGAACTTTTTCCACTTGTAAATCATTGTAAATCCAAATTTGGTATAATGCTAACGCGCCATGCAGCCCAAATTACTTTTTAAACTTTTTACAAAAATTAAAAAAAAAAAATCAAATCTTTACAGAGTGGCAACCATTGACCAAAGAAAAATAAAGTTGTAGGTGCAGCCTACAACTGCCACTCCAAAAAAAAAAAAACAAAAACATCAGATCTCGCACAAAATGAAATCACATGACTCTCTTCCATAATCTTACGATGAGCCGGTTTTGTTTTTCGCAAATAGCTTCTTAAGTGGTTTTGCTTAGGATTCGCGCGGGAACAAAATTTGCATACACCCCTGTCTTGCCCCCACCCCTCCACCGCTGTTACACAATCCTAGTTTCGCCTTATGAATATGATCACACTGATATGCAGATAACCTACCTCATCACCTCAGACATGTCACCGCGGAATTCTGTCCCAGAAAAATTTTAAAATGTGGTTTGATCTGCTGAATACAAAGGAATGTTTGGTACGTCATTCCCTACACAATCCATTTCTCCTTTCCTTGCCAGCAAGACTTGGATGATAGTCCTGGGGCCGTCAAGTCCTGCTCCCAATTTCGCAACAAGAATTCACTTCCCGGCCATCCTTGCTGTTGACTGTAGCCTGAAATCGGTGATTCCGCTGATGAATTCGTCCTTCGCCATTTCGTCGATAATTTCCTGACCTGCGGTGGGGTATGACCTTTTGCAGTTGGGCTTTGTCAACATCATCTGGAGTTGTAGTAGATGATCAAACCTAAGGGTGTTCCAGTACAAGCGAGAAAATAATTGCGAACTTTGTTCACAGCGAGGAGAATGTTCCTGATAAAAGATTTATGAATTAGAAGGAAATAGAAATCAAACACAAAGAAAATTCTATACTCAAATGTATAAATAAACGTATTCATTATTGTTAACTATCATGCGATAAATATCTGAAATCAATATACAAGGAAAACCTTTCCTTGTAGACTCATAATTTTTTATAATGTTAAGTTTACCATACAACCCAGTTTTTCTTTAACAACACTGTACATTTCAAAAATATTGTAGTTGTGACACAATTATATAATAATTACAACAATTATATAATAATTCCAACCCAATTAATACTAAAGATAAGGGAATAACTAGTATCGAAAAGCCGTTGATGATGACAACTTCTTTGTGATCGGGGATCCATAGGAGGAGGTAGAGGCTGTAGGAGCAACTTTCCGGGAAGTGTACACTGGCCCGAACCACGACATGGAAAATCAAGTTCTTTTGCATAATTTCTACCTTCGAAATGAAATAGTGAAAAGGCGATTCAAAAGCTAGGGTTTCACGCAGTTCAGAGAGCAGAATATGGCAAATAATGTCATTGTTTAATATTATGACGAAGTGGCAACTCCAACAGGAGGACATTAGTATAATGATCAAGTGGCAACACCGACCGTATCATGTAAAACGCATTTCCATAAAGGAGATGACATGAAAACTTTTTCTTTTGTCTTCGCTAACATCTCTATCCGTTTGGTCGTGTTTCATCCCGTTTTCTTTTTTTCTAGTTTTTCAATAAATGAATTTGCTTGGACTAAAACATTGTTTGTCTTTTTTTATTTGAATCTTACACGGACTTCCAGCTGATGCCCGTTACCGCGGTAAGCTATTTTATCGCGTGATTGGACATTTTTGGTGCCGAAACCCGGGAGCGATCGGGGTGAGATTTATAACAATCGTGGTTGTGGCCTACACATTGTGGCAATTAAAGGCATATGAGAGGATTATTATCGAAATAATATTCAGTGGTGTCGTGGCGAATAAATATATATGTATAATTCAGTTTTGTGGCAGAGTTCTAATTCCTAACGTATTTCATGTGGCGCAATTGGCAGTTGAAAACGGGATTTAAAAAAATAACAGTTTCGGTCATGCTAATTCCCTTTTCTTATCTATATACTACATGGAGTGAAAACTGACCTCCTTGAGCGCCAGAATGCGCTGCTATTGCAAAAAAAGGTTATGGTGCCTTGAAGTCCGTTCATATTTAGGCAGACATGCCAAATTTCAGTGCGATACTGTCTTTAGTTTAGTTTTGACAGCTGATTGTTGTTGACGTGTTTGGCATCATGTTGTATGGGCAAAAACGATTTTCGTTCTCTCATAAAACATTATTTTTTGAGAGGCAAAACGGCGAAAAAAACTAAAGAAAAGTTGGATAAATATTATGGGGCTAATGCTCCGTCAGATTACACCGTCAAATATTGGTTTCGAGAGTTTCGTGGTGGCCGCAACTTCACTACCGATCTAGTCCGCAGCCGCACGCCTCCGATGCGGTTACAGAGGACAATGTCAAAAAAATACATGAAATGGTGTTGGACGGGATCAAGAAGTTGGAAAATCGCTGGAATAAGTGTATCAAACTAAAAGGGGACTATATTGAATAATATAAAAAAACATTTAAAAACAAAATTTTTTTTAATTCCCAAGAAGGTCACTTTTCACTCCATCTAGTACATATATGTGCACATACTACCCCTGATTGCGATACCTATACTCTTGCAGTGTGCGAAAAGTGAATACATTATGTCTCTCGTTTACACACTGCAGTGGCATTCTCCTTCCGACTTTCCAAAAAAAACTCCTTGGCTCAACAATATAGTTATTGCGTCGGTTGTCAATATACATTCAGTGCGATACTAAGGTAATTGCGTGTGCGCAGAGCAAGCAAAACACATACAGTGACAGAAGCAGTGGTTACTCGAACTTGGCATAGGTGTGCACAACAAGTTTGATTGGCACATCAGGCGATTTTTTTTTACTGTATGATACGTACATATACCTAATTATAACTGGCATAATCGAGTACATTTTTTTTTTACTGTATAATACGTACATATACCTAATTATAACTGGCATAATCGAGTACCTATACTGTGTGATACATATAGGTACTAATGACAAGGTGATTCTTTATGTCTTCCTATTATTTATATTTTGGCACAAACATGGCAGAGATATGACATCACTAAAGCGAGTGGCTCAGAGAATAAGAGAAGAGGATTATGGCGTCAACAATGATGAATATACGATGAGGCAGGATGAGATCTCTCTGCAATCGCATTTCCAAAAATTTGCGGTAGCTCATGACGAGCTGATTTCCAAGTCGGAGGATGACGAAATTACTGTCCATATCGAGTTATGGGATGCCATTGAGGAAGATTACAAAAAGGCTATGGCAGCGTTGCAGAGGGGATTGGCGAAGTTTACCCAGAAGGGAGAGGAGGCAGATGATTTAAATTCTTTACCCAGATCAAATCCAGTGGACATTAAATTATAAAGACTTTCCGTTTCAAAATTTGATGGTATCTTACGCATTGGCTGGCATTTAAGGATTCATTCGAGACCTTGATTCATTCCCAGGTGGCTCCAGAGGCATACAAGTTAGGCAAATTGCGCGAGCCTGTGCAAGGGGATGCAGTGGCGCTAGTGGGTGGCAACAGCATTCCTCGACTGGTGAGGACAAATTTGGCAGCAACATTACCAGGTCCTTGCGCGTACTGTAATGACAGTATCCATAGGATAGGACGCTTTCCCAAGCTTTTTGCGATTCCAGGGGCGGAACGGTTAGCGAAATTGAAAGGCTCTAATCGCTGCTTTAACTGTTTAAAACCAGGTCACTCAACAAGCTCTTGTTCATCATTCAATTGTCGTGTATGTAATGGTATTGTATCCATATCTGGATCTCAGGCAATCGCTTCAAATACAGGCACAACAAATACTGGCGTGACATCACAAGGAACATCACAGGCGACAGCACAATCCGCTCCTACAACTTCAGTAGCTTCTGGCAGTGGTCAACCTCCACGTAATCAATATTGACTTAACGACTCATTTAAGGCATTCACGGTTACCAGTAACCGAATTATAGTTCTGGCAACAGCTCGCGTGGAACTCATCAATAATTTTGGCATATATCACTCCTGTCGACTACTGTGATCCAGGATCACAAGTCAGTTTTATTACTTCCCATCTGTTCAATCAATCGGATGTTCCTAGGGATAGATATACAATTCAAGTTGAAGGCATTGGCAACAACATTTGCGAATACCATCATTCGAGCTACGTGTGAACTTCCACATCATCACATCGATTATATCACAAACACCTGTGGCAGAGGTGGCAAATCATTGTTGGCAGCATCTTCGCAACTTATCATTGGCAGACGACACGTTTGGGAAAACTGGCAGGATCGATGCTAACGAACTAGTAGCAAAACGTACACATCTTGGCTGGGTGGTCTTTGGCCCAGCTACTGCTACTCAGGCAGGTTCTTTGGCATTTAAGTCTATGACTTTACGAAGGAATGAGGAGGATCAACATATTGACGAACTTCTTCGAAAAATCTTAGCTGTGGATGACATTAATCAGAGGGATTCAGATTCAACCACTATCAAATATTGTGAGCAGATCTTCGTACAGACACACAAGCAATTACAAAGTGGCTTTTATGAGGTGCAGATGCCATTCCGGGCAGACGCACCATCGCTTGGATCATCACATCAACTGGCTCTGAGGCAATTCCATCAATTGGAACGGAAACTGGCTTCTGATCCTGAACTCATGCAGAAATACATCGCATTTATGACAGACTACCAACAACTTGGCCATATGCATCCAGTTCAAGACAACCATGGCGATCCATCACAGGTATATTTCATACCGCATCACGCTGTGACCAGTAAGTTTAGGGTGGTCTTTAACGCATCAGCGAAAACAACGAATGGCATCTCATTGAACGACACACAATTGCCTGGCCCACCAATTCAGGAATTGCTGGTGAACATCATTCATCGGTTTAGGCTTTTTGGCATTGCGATAACAGCTGATGTCGAGAAAATATTTAGGCAGATACGTGTGAATCCAAGGGATAGACAATGGCAGCAAATATTATGGCGAGAGGCAGCAGATCAACCAATATGACCATACCAATTGGCTACGGTGACATATGGAACAAAAAGTGGCCCATATTTGGCGATTCGAGTAATGATTCAGTGTGGCATGGATCACTGACACAAACTTTTGGACGACACCAGAATCTTGGCTGCCCGTCAAAGCATTTTAAACGCTTTCTACGTGTATGACTACCTCACTAGTGCTCCTACCGTCCAACAGGCAACTCAGTTCGGACAGGATGTGGCATCGGTCCTACCAGAAGGTCATTTTTACCTACGTAAATGGAAAACAAACAACATTGAGGAACAATTAGCGGAAACAACTGTTCTTGGCTTGCACTGGGATTCATCAGCCGATGAACTCTTTTATCGCGTGCGCTTGGACGAACATGGATATAACACCAAGCGGACGATTCTCAGCGATGCAGCAACTGGTATGCTTTCACCTATTGCCATTCTGGCTAAGCTTATCATCCAGAAACTATGGCAGGCTGGCTTGGGCTGGGATGAACCATACCACCTGACATACTCAATAAATGTCTTACCTTGCGCAATCAACTGAAAGAAGTGGAGGCAATTCGGATACCTCGTTGGCTTGGCATGTCGCTAGAAAATTCATCACATTTATATGGCTTTTGCGATGCTGGCATTAAGGCATATGCTGCGGTTATACATCTCAGCACCAAGCAGAAGGATGGCACACATGTAACCAGGATAATCGCAGCAAAAACAAAGGTGGCTCCAATCGAAACAATAACAGGCTTGAGCTTTGTGCAGCTCATCTCCTCACCAACCTAATGAAGGATATTCGTATGGCTTTGCATTTGGAAGGACTTTCGTACACCCTTTGGAGTGATTCTAAAATTGTTTTGCATTGGCTTAATAAAAACTCTTCACAACTCACATAATACGTGACTTCCAGAGTGGCATTTATTCAAGAGCATTCAAGTGTGGCTAATTGGAATTATATTCGTACTGAATTCAATCCGGCAGATTGCTCAAGTAGTGATTTCAGTACCGTAACATTGGTTACACATTCTCTTTGGTGGCAAGGCCCATTGCCAGATAACCTACCTTATCACCTCAGTCATGTCACCGCGGAATTCTGTCCCAGAAAAATTTTAAAATGTGGTTTGATCTGCTGAATACAAAGGAATGTTTGGCCGGTCATTCCCTACACAATCCATTTCTCCTTTCCTTGTCAGCGAGACTTGGATGATAGTCCTGGGGTCGTCAAGTCCTGCTCCCAATTTCGCAACAAGAATTCACTTCCCGGCCATCCTTGCTGTTGACTGTAGCCTGAAATCGGTGATTCCGCTGATGAATTCGTCCTTCGCCATTTCGTCGATAATTTCCTGACCTGCGGTGGGGTATGACCTTTTGCAGTTGGGCCTTGTCAACATCATCTGGAGTTGTAGTAGATGATCAAACCTAAGGGTGTTCCAGTACAAGCGAGAAAATAATTGCGAACTTTGTTCACAGCGAGGAGAATGTTCCTGATAAAAGATTTATGAATTAGAAGGAAATAGAAATCAAACACAAAGAAAATTCTATACTCAAATGTATAAATAAACGTATTCATTATTGTTAACTATCATGCGATAAATATCTGAAATCAATATACAAGGAAAACCTTTCCTTGTAGACTCATAATTTTTTATAATGTTAAGTTTACCATACAACCCAGTTTTTCTTTAACAACACTGTACATTTCAAAAATATTGTAGTTGTGACACAATTATATAATAATTACAACAATTATATAATAATTCCAACCCAATTAATACTAAAGATAAGGGAATAACTAGCATCGAAAAGCCGTTGATGATGACAACTTCTTTGTGATCGGGGATCCATAGGAGGAGGTAGAGGCTATAGGAGCAACTTTCCGGGAAGTGTACACTGGCCCGAACCTCCACGTAATCAATATTGACTTAACGACTCATTTAAGGCATTCACGGTTACCAGTAACCGAATTATAGTTTGGCAACAGCTCGCGTGGAACTCATCAATAATTTTGGCATATATCACTCCTGTCGACTACTGTGATCCAGGATCACAAATCAGTTTTATTACTTCCCATCTGTTCAATCAATCGGATGTTCCTAGGGATAGATATACAATTCAAGTTGAAGGCATTGGCAACAACATTTACGAATACCATCATTCGAGCTACGTGTGAACTTCCACATCATCACATCGATTATATCACAAACACCTGTGGCAGAGGTGGCAAATCATTGTTGGCAGCATCTTCGCAACTTATCATTGGCAGACGACACGTTTGGGAAAACTGGCAGGATCGATGCTAACGAACTAGTAGCAAAACGTACACATCTTGGCTGGGTGGTCTTTGGCCCAGCTACTGCTACTCAGGCAGGTTCTTTGGCATTTAAGTCTATGACTTTACGAAGGAATGAGGAGGATCAACATATTGACGAACTTCTTCGAAAAATCTTAGCTGTGGATGACATTAATCAGAGGGATTCAGATTCAACCACTATCAAATATTGTGAGCAGATCTTCGTACAGACACACAAGCAATTACAAAGTGGCTTTTATGAGGTGCAGATGCCATTCCGGGCAGACGCACCATCGCTTGGATCATCACATCAACTGGCTCTGAGGCAATTCCATCAATTGGAACGGAAACTGGCTTCTGATCCTGAACTCATGCAGAAATACATCGCATTTATGACAGACTACCAACAACTTGGCCATATGCATCCAGTTCAAGACAACCAATGCTGCATTGTAGCATTCATCTAATGATGCACACTCTTAGGCGAAAATATTTGATTCTGCATTTACGCACCAGTGTAAAAAGTTGCATTAATTTTTGTGCAATTTGTAAACGACATCGGCATAACATGGCAACCCAACGTATGGCATCACATCCTAGAGCACGAGTTATACAGACACCCCCTTATTCAGTGGCAGGCGTTGACTACTGTGGCCCATTCAACATACGCACTGGCGCAAGGCGAGTATGCACGAAAAAGAAGACATACGTGGCTATCTTTGTTTGTATGGTAACGAAGGCAGTGCATATTGAGTTAGCAGAGGACTTATCTTCAGAGGCATTTGTCAACGTAATTACGCGTTTTACAAGTCGACGTGGACGATGTCATGAACTCTATAGCGACAATGGCCAGCATTCACTGGCCCAAATCGGATCCTGGCAGAAGACTTACGACATTGGCATAGCAAATATACTCAGCAACAGTTAGCGAACAGAGGAACGCTGTGGCATTTTATTCCGCCAAGGGCACCATACCATGGAGGATTATGGGAGGCGGCAGTGAAATCTGCTAAAAAAAACATCTACTACTCGTTATTGGCAACAATTCGATCTACTATGATCAACTTCACACTCTATTAGCTCATGTGGAGGCTTGTTTAAATTCTCGACCGTTTGTGGCTTTGCATGACTCCAGCGACGATCAACTAGTACTCACACCAGCTGGTTTTATTGGCCGACCAATCACCGCAATACCAGACAAATCTGTCAGAGACATACCGAAAAATCGTTTATCTTGGCGTTGGCGTCAAATTGAAATACCGAACATTGTGCTTCGACATCTTCCACTAGAAGCGGTGAACATTTATGATACTCTATTTAATAATGCAATGAATCATGTTCATTATGCAGCGCATTGGGAAACTGCGTAATATATATTAAAAATGGTCCGCAACAAAGTGCGGTCAATTCACGATCCTATATAACGTACGCAGACGACTCGTGCTAATCAAGGTCCAAAAATCGAGGTCATTAATATCCTCTTGCAAAGCGACTTTGATAAAGTCAAACGATATTGCGATGACTGAAAATTCAAGATCAACTTTCAGAAGCCGGACACCATTCTGTTTAGGATGCCTTTGTCTGGGACCTCTAGGAGCAACAGAGAGAATGCGAAAGTTTTCGATTGTGGAACACGGGCAACCACTTGCTTGTTAGAACGCCAGAGTCATTACATCCTAATGAAGTCTTATACAATAGGCCGAACCTAACAAGAGTGGACAATATCGTGATTAAGTTGATTCGAAGCCACTTTGCCAGAGCAATAAGCTTGTAGGGCGGTTTCATTGTTGTTGCTCGACACGACCAGAAATGTTGGTGGTTTGCTGCTGGGGAGGAAACTCGTTCATTGTTTTCTTTAAATTAGGGGTAGTCCCGCTTGGGGAAAAAGTTGTCATGCTTATTTTATGGGCGGCTTACATAGTTTAGATAGGATTAAGGTAGTTTTAAAATTACAAACAAAAATTTAAAAAAAAAATAAGAAAATTTAAAAAAAAAATAAGAAAATTTAAAAAAAAAATAATAAAAGAAAAAAGGGAACTTGGGACTATGGGTAACAACTTCTAAAAAAAATACCAAATAAATTCTATACAATTAAGATGGTTTAAGTAGGTTAATATAATTATTAAGCAAGTTTCTAAGTTTTATTTAAATGTAAAAAAAAATCCGTGTACTAAGTTTTTTTTAAAATAATCTTTTTCTTAATGTTAGTAATACTATAATGAAATAAATAAATTAGCCTGTTCAATTGCGTCGAAAGACATAGATTAAGTTTTAGGTTTAACGCAGAACCACGGATGGGGCCAGTAAGTTATCATAATATAGTATAAGTTAATTTAGCTAATTTTAATAATTTTTTTTTTTGTCTAGCTTGTAAGTGTAAATGAATTGGATATAATAGAAATACATATAAAATGAAAACTGGAAAACAGCGGTGGTGCAGCCCATCCCCAAAAGGGATTAAGACACTTCCAACCCCTCAAATCTCCGGTCGATCAGTCTTCTCCCAAATATTAGTAAGGTGTTTGGAAAAGTGATCAATACAGTCCTGATTAAATGCGTTTTACAGAGTTGTAAAAGACTGCAATCGTTTGTAATACAATTCCGGAATTCTTGGAAAGTATTTCATGATTTGTGATTCATTCAATTGAGTTTATTTCATGACTTAAACTTCAACATTGAAATCTCCCATTTTTTTTGAAGTATTGACTGGATCAGTCTTTACCACCAATCTTATGATTAAAGTCAATTGAATGCAAATATTTAGAATTACACTGAATTCTTTGAAGTCACTTTGAAGTCTGTACAATTCACTTGAAGTCACCCACATTCAGTTGAAGTCTTTGGGACTTCAAACATTTCCTTGAAGTCTTGGGAATTTCAGCATGTAAGCAAGTTTGGACAAGTCCGAAAGAATAACGAATTGCACTTTTATATGGAGTACGATGGGCTTTTAGGTTTAGCAACAAAACCGGAAGCAATTGCATTTAAGCCAAACGAAGATACAAAAAACACTATAACAGAAACAACAGTCTAAAACCAAGGCACAACCACAATGCCAACAAATATAAGAGCAACAAAAGCAGCCGCGCCAAAATGTGAAATCGGGTTTAGGTTCCAGCTCATAAGAAAAAAAAACTGCTTCAGTAGCAATTTATTTAATTTTTAATAAAAAAAAAAATTCAAACTAAATATGTATGTCCCATCTCGCGCCAAAATATCTGGACTTATGTAAGGCGTTCAGGGAATTATTTCACTTTGTTCATGAAGATAAAGTCAAATAGCAAATTGTTCCTCATTTGGCCTTATTTCCACATAAGAATATAAATTCAGCCAAATGCGGCGCAATTTTACGTCCCCAAAAAATTGATTTGTTTAAATAGCTAGAAATCCCATTTGTCCAATTGATTGTTTACAATGAAATATAAAGGCAACATCTCCCATAATGTGGATCAATTTAAGGAATTGCAACTGGCTTAGTTACACGCCAAACGAACTCCCAGGGGATTAATCTTAACGATACCATGTACATTGGAACAAACATGGTGGAAGTATGTACAATAGATTAACCAGCTCGTAAAACCATAAAATAGGTACAACTTTTTTTTTTCTACTTCCAACTTTTGATGACAGTAGGGAACGATCTGTTATCTGTTCTAAACTTTGAAATTGCACTTATGTACATACATACATACCTAGTTTGTTGCAGGATTTTGGTTATGCTGTTAAAGTTGGTATACTTTTTTCCCTGTTATTTATAAACAGACATAATGTAGATACAAAAAAAAAATCTATTTTTCCATGGGCAAATATCTTGACGTTGTGAAACTATATTTCTCGTAATTTATGATTTTACAAAGCCAATGGCGATACATTTATTTACGTATAGATATACTAATTTAATGTTTCACAGTCTACAATTCGCACCCGAGAATAATGCTGTATTATAATCAGTCAATGTGACTAATACATTTTTTGTTAAGAAATGAGAGACACCTTACTTTTATTAAACTCGTCGAACTTTTGAATAATAAAAATACGTCAGTTATCTCCATCGCTCCGCTTTTCCTCCGATTCCGGAGCCTGAGGGATATGTTCAAGTTTAAAATTTTGCTGATTGATTAGGGTTTTTAATTGGTCAATTTCCTTCTTAGCTTCCAGCAATTCACTTTGTAACATTTGGGTACTTTCAACCTGGAGAACTTTGTCACCAATATTTTCTCTAATGTAATTCAATGGGTCTTCCGGCTTTTCCTCCTCATCAAGCAGTTTACAAAGAACTTTCGATAGCGCCTCAATGATCCCACAACGTTCAAGATATTTGCGAAACTCATCACGCCTTGGTTCAATTGGCTAAAAATAATTAAAAACAATAAATATAATATAATGGAAATATAAATGGAAATTAGTTTAAGATAAAATTTTCGCACTTTGAAAGACATTTTGGAATCCGTTTTTATCTCTACTTGTTGAAGAAAGCGAATTCTTAAAAGCCCACATAAAATCCCTGATTTACACACTACAGCATAAATGAACTATAATAGATGGAATATGTTCCAGATTTCGGCCCTTCCAAAAACGACTTTCCATTGACTGGCTCAAAACGTTTTTTCAACATTATTTCTGTAACAGGAAGTGTGCGTGGAGAGAGACCTAATCCGGTTGCTTAAACTGTTGTTGTTGTTTTGTCGTTCTACGATAGACTTTTAAAAACATTTCTCAGAAGATCTTGTACTTCCTGCAAAGGGGATGGTTTATATACGTAAAGGTTTTTTTCGGCCTGTGCGTACAGGTGTTGTCTATAAAGTGCATACGATATAGGGTGAGCTAACAGCTAGTGTGGAAGTTTTCATTAAATTAAACACACATTTATTGTGAAATCAACGTATATACGAGTATATAGAATTTTAGTGATGAACAAAGTTCGATCTATAGCAATTATGAATGGAGCACAAAAATTGTTAATGTAACCACCACGGCTTCTGTTGCTAGCGACCAACCGACGGTCAAAATTATCGATGACTTTTTGAAAGAGAAGGGGCAATGGCCGCAATTTCAGTTTGGATGTTATATTTAAGCTCCTGAATTGTCGCTGGGTTATTGGCATAGACCTTACTCTTCAAATAGCCCTACAGGAAGAAGTCTAAAGGTGTCAAATCACATGGAGGCAAATCAACTTCTTATCTAACCGAAATAATGCGAGCTTCTATTTTCTAGCACAATAAATTGATTGATTGATTATTTGTGTGAGGGGTAGCACCATCCTATTGAAACCAGAGATCGTTCAGACCCAAGTGTGTTACAGTGTTCCAGATCGCCCATTTTCGTAATATGATTGAATCAGAAAAATGCATTGTTGCGGGTTAAAAGACTGTATGAATAAAATTGCTAAAGATTTTATGACATCTGTCAAAAAGATCAACCACATTGAATTCAGTAAATGACAGTACTTCACAACCAACATCCACTCCATCTGTTGGCTCCCGCTTTACATTTGAATAGCAGAAGACTCATCCAAGGAAGGAATAATGAAAACTCTCTGACAACTGACAGCGAATTTTCCAGAAAATGTTGAGGGTGGCCGTTGCTTAAGTAGTATTGGCTTCAGATCGCACGGTACGGGGCTCAATACCAGCAGTGCCGAAAGACATTATTTTTTTCAGGCAATTAAATTCAAGTTAGATGAGTGGTTGCCTAGAATAAAACAAGTCCAATTACACTATTAATTTAGTCTCCCCATTAAATGTTGGATGCCACCCATGGAGCGAAATAACCATAGAGTCATAAAATCTTTCTTTCCTTCTCTGTCCCATATTCCCAAAAACTTAATACGTGTTCAAGCATTGTAAGGGTAGTAATACCTACTTAAATGTTAAGTTCCTTAAACAAAACAAAACAAAAACAGTCAATAAATAAAATGAATAAAGAGCACATAGTTGGCGTTATAGTTCGGGTGAACCTGGGACCCAACTAACAAGCCTCACTAGTTAAATCCATCTTTAGCAAACTGCTTTCAGTTGCATACTCCAAGTCGATTGAGGTCCCCTTCTTCTTTTTCTTCTTTTACTTTGCTTGGTATCGTTGGTGTTTGTGTTTGTTTGTAGTATTGAGGCGGGAACTCAATGTGGTTGTAGCAAAATTGCTCAAGCTAAAAAGTAATCACTTCTCTACGTCGGTCCACTTCTGTAAATACAGGCCAACCCTTCTTTTCAATTAGTGCAACATAGGTAGATTCCGCCCAGTCCACTCAGATCATATCGACCTGATGCTGGCTACAAACTAGTGAAATTATTCTTCACTCACAGCGGTCTCGCCATTTACGTACAAAGTGATGTTGCTTAACAAACTCCACAATAATGTAATTCCTGTTCCAATCCGAAATTCCATTTCGTGTGGCTAACATTGCATTTCGGTGAGCAAATTATCCACTACTGTTTTATTTACAGAAGTCCCAAACTGAACAGCGACTCGACTTTTAACGAGTTTGATGCACTGTCTGACTTCATGCAAATAATTTTTTCCCTCTCTCCGCGTACTGAAGTTGTTATTACGGGAAATTTCAATACACACAATTCTGGGTGGCTTTGAGATTCAACCGAAGGACACCGTATTGAGACCATCGCTGTGAAATTCAGCTTGGCCCAGATTGCAAATGAGCCCACGGGAATACCAGACGTTGGTAGTCATTCCGCTAACACCCTGGTCTTCTTTATAACTGCTCACCCTGATAAGTATACCGTTGATGTGCTATACCCTCTAGGTTCGTCGACCATTGTGTCAAATCTGAAAATTTCTGGTACACTGACTACACATTTAGAGAAAAGATTCTTAAAAGAACCGTATCGCAATACTAGAAAGCCAATTGGAGCGGACTTAGCTTGTTATGTTTCCTTGATAACAACGAGAATGCTGATGCTCATATGATCACAAATAACATACATTTCTTTTTGGAATGAGATCATTTACCATTTACTATAAGAGACCTATGTCTTAATGTACATACCATGTTATCTAATAATTTATCACTCATTGGATGAAGTGGATCAAGCCAAAAGAAATGGCATGGTATAACTCTGGCTATAAGGAGGCTGTTACGGGAAAGGGTTCTACAAGACGAAATCAACGGAGAAAATCCGAAAAAGGTTCAAATGAGTCAGAAAACACTGCAACGCCTTACCGGAGCGTGTGAAATTTGAATACGACCAAAAGGTGAGGCAAAAAATACTAAACTAGCAAAAAGTTTTGGTTATTCGTCAAAAACATTAAAAATTCTGCTTCACCTTCCACACCAACGCTCATTTATAATGACATACCAGCTACCCGCTCTTTGGACAAGGCCTATCTGCTTGCTGCACACTTTGTGGCCAGGTCAACACTTCCAGATTGTGCTTTGTCTCCGCCTATACCTGAGTGCGTCGAATCTTCGATGTTACGAATCCACTTTGCACTCTTGTTCATAATAGCAAAAGTACGTAAAGATTTTAACATCTTCGACGCCGGCGAAATTTTTCTCTCTCCTCTTACAAACTCATTGCATTTACGTCCATTATGTTCAGTATCATGGAAGCACTGATAAACCGGCAGCTCATGAGATATCTCGAAACACATAAACTTCTCAATGACCGGCAATATAGTTTTCGTATCAACAGTTCCGCTGGTGGTTTGATGGCATGCCTCACCTAAAAGTGGAAGCGAAGTGTACATCAATCCGACGAAAGCAAGATAGTTGCATTTCATATTTCTCAAGCATTTGACAAAGTTTGGCATCAGGCTCTTTTGTCGAAAATGCGTGTACTTGCGACAGACGAATCTCTTCTTCAATGCAATAAAAGTTACTTTTCGGATCGTTCAATTCAAGTTGTCTTGGATGATTTCAAGTGTGGCATTCACAAAATAGATGCTGATGTGGCCCAAAGCTCCGTTTTGTGTCCGTTACTCTTTTTTATCTTCATTAGTGCTCTCTAGGCCGCTACTTCTGATCCAATATATTCCTTTGGCGATGAAAGTGCTCTCTGCTTCTCATATTCGTTCCCGGACTCACATCCTCGCTTTTCGACTGTAAAAAGGGAATGGTAGCGCATGGGAATCACCAACAGAGTGGAATTTAATGCTTTCAAAACACAAAACACAAACAACGAATGCTGTCAGCTATCGTTGAAACCGTCTTTCTTGTTTTCTGTAGGGGCATAGGCGAGTATTGGGCTAATATTGGAGCATTTATCTTCGATGTGGATTGTCATAAGACTCTCGCTCGTGTGTCGAAGCTCAAGACTTCCTGCCTAAGTTTGCCGCATATGGCAAATCGGCAACCGAATAAGCACTGTTTCTTTTCCCTATAGCTATCACCATATTGTAGAATGTTTGTATTTCAGTATTTTTATTGCAGTATAACAACGACATTTATAATAGACCATTCAAATTTTTAAGCTATAAATGTGATACAATTAATAAGTGATTTAAGATTAAACTAAAATTACAATTATTTCTCCATAAAGTAAACTTTGAAATATTAACATGTGATTGAAATAAGCTTAAATACAAAAAGAGAAAAAAAATAAAAAAATATAAGCTTTCTTGAACAATTAAACTGAAATATTTGTATGGAGTAAAATTTATATTCAATATTCCTGCTAGTTGTCTGCTATATATCGAAAGAGAGTTTCACTAAAGCTATTTGTATTGTAGAGTCGTCTTATATTAAGGGGGAGTGAATTCCAAAGGCGAATGGCGTGAACGAAAAACTGTCGTTTGATAAGCAACACGAGGTACAATTAAATTTAAAGATCTACTTGAATGCTAAAACCTTAGTTTATCATATAAGTATTGGGGCTGTTGGTGAATATAATTCTGTGTAGATTTTTGATTGTACGGTAGTCAAAATATCGGTCAAGAATATTTTTGAAGAATATTTTTGGTATAAGCCGATACATGAGCAAAACGATTTATTCCATATACGTATCGCACAACATTGTTAAAAGCAATATTGAGCTTACTTCTGGCTATGACGCCAGTGCAACAAAAAATTTCGCAGCCATACGTTATCAGAGGAATGAGCACGGCCTTGACCAACATGAGCTTCGTATTTACTGGTGTGAAGCTTTGAGATTGGGAGAGATTTCTAAGACATCCGTATATTTTTCCCACAACTGAGCAAACGTAGTCGTCCCAGGTTAATTTTGTATTGAACCAAATACTCATCATTAAATTTCAAAGTAGCATGATCAATAAGATCATTCTCAAAGCTTAAATAGAGCTGGATATCGTCAGCAAACATGTGAAAATTTGAACTTTTAATTATTTTGGGAAGATCGTTAATAAAAATTAGAAAAGTAGGGGACCTAAAATGGATCCTTGTGGAACACCAACTGAAATTGCAATATAATCTGACACAGCATTGCTTACATGATGTGCTTATTTCCTTTCAACCAGATAGAACCGTATGAGATTAGCGGCTGATGTAGGGAAATTATAGAAGTTTATCAATTTTGATACAAGTAGTTCACCATCAATGGTGTCGAAGGCCTTAGAAAAATCTAGGAGAGCGATAAGGGTGATTTGTTTCTTGTCTGTAGCAATTCTCATGTCGTCGGATACTTTTAGAAGAGCTGATGTGCAGCTGTGGTGTTTCCGAAATCCAGACTGGTAGGGGCAAGTATTCTTCTTGAAGAAAACTTGATATTTCATGGTGTATAACTTTTTCAAATATTTTTGACAAATATGGAAATATAGCGATAGGTCTATATTCCGTTGACGAGTTGCCTACTGCTTTCCTTTTTGGGATTAGTATAATCTTAGCTTGCTTCCAAGCACACACACATGGATCTTGTTATTATATTATTGAAAATATATGTCAAAGCTGGAAGTATATAGGGTAATATTAATTTAATAAAACTTGGGTGGATGTTATCGACACCAATAGCGTTAGATTTAATTTTAAGCACAGCTCTAGCAATGTCGATTTGTTTCACTCGGCCAAATTCAAATAAGCCAGCGTGTGACGTTTGGATATTTTTTCAATTTGGGCGCAACATCGCTTGAACTTTTGCGAATTCTTTGTTTAATTCGTTAGGATCGACCTGGTCTACCATGGACTTTACGTTACTACCTACACCTAATTTTCGTAAGTTTGTCCAAAGTGTTTTGGTTGGAAGTTTATAATCGAAGTGCTTAGAATAATAACGACGTTTGGCTTCTTTAATTTTCGAGTTAACTATTTATGTTACGTAACAACCGATAACTGTCATATTATTCAGGAATCCGAAATCGTTTCCCATTTTTGAATTCAGCATCACGCTTTTTTCTTAGGTCAAAAATTTCAGAGGTAAACTATTTGATGTTATTATATTTGACAGCTTTCCTTTTTAGAGGAACATGTTTATCGAAGAGCTGTAAAACTACGTAATGGGGAATTTCAACTTGGGCACCGACCAATGTTTCAAAGAATACGTTATGCCAATCAAGGCAAAGAAGGTCTTGTTCCTGAATGTATAAACCGATTGTTTGTTACTGGTGACTAGATTAAAAGTGGCAAAAATGAGGTCATGTTTAGAAAAAAACAGGAGCAGAGACCTGAGTAAAGAACACTTCCTGACAGTCACTGGTGATAAAAATGTCCAAGAGTGTGATGTTGGAACCAATAAAGTGCGTTAGAATGGTCGAATATACAACATCAAGACCAAGCATTTTAATGGAATCAATAAAAGGTGACTATCTCATATATTCAAGAATATTGCAATTAAAATCACCACACACAATAGTTCGCAAATATTACGACGAATAATTTTCTAATAATTCAAAGAGGGATGACAGGTCAATATTATTGTAGGGTCTATAAATGACACCAAACAGACATTTCCTTTTTTCAATTTCTATAAAATAATATTGAAAATCACTATTGTTGCCAAACCTGGCAGCACTTGACATGCAATACGGCGTGAAGATGGCAGCAGCATTTCACCCGGAAAGCAGACGGCCATATTTTTTGACAAAGAGAGGAGTGTGAGACCATGCGTAGCAACAGTTGTCACATTGTATAAAGGTTAAAAGTATTGTATAAGGAGAAAGTAAAAGAAGTTAAAAAAAAAAAAAAAAAAAAAACTAAACGTAAGAATATGAATTGTAAATTATTCAAATATATACTAAGATAACGTATTGTATATAATAATTTCAGGAAATTAAAGTCCTCAAATAGTGATCGTGTGTTTTGAACTAAGAGGGCTTTCGTGACGTTTTCAATAATCTTTAATTTCGTTTACAACTGTTGCAAACGTCTCTGCTGCAAGAAATATCTCACCGCAGCTACAAGTAAATCGTCATCATCGCAAGAAGACGACTGGCCGTCGATTCATGTCAAGCATTTAGTGCTGCAAAGAGCAATTCACCGCAGCCAAAACGCAGACATTGTCATCCACTGGTGCAAGGAGCAATTCACCGCATCAAAACCCAGACATAGCCAGCTATCACCACAAGGAGCAACTCGTCGCAACGGCACAGCAATTAACATCGTTGTCGTTACAAAGTGAACCACAATCAGCTAAAGAAGCACCGCCGTCAAAGGAACGTAAGGTAGGTCAAGTTTTTTAGTATTTATATTCTCTCTGCCTCCGTCTTTCGCGTCAAAACCCCTAATCCGCCATGTCCACTAATTGCAAAGCGTGCAAAAATGAGGACAACGACGCCATGGTACAATGCGACGTATGCGACGATTGGTACCATTACTCCTGCGTCGGTGTCGATGACGACATTCAAAATCATTATTGGAACTGCGTAAAATGCCGAACTTTACTCATAGAGAAGGTTCCAGGCTACTCCAATCTTGAAGACAGCAACCAATCACCAATGAAACTTCCAAACGAAACTGTTTCTTCGCAACCTTCGACCATACCGCAGACGTCGGCAGATCACAACAACGGTGCTACTCGTTCAGATCACTCGACGACCGCCACACCGAAGAAACACCAATCTGACGTTACTGCTCCAAAACAGGATATGAAAGCATCATCAGCGAAAAAACGTGCGCTGTTCCTTCAACAACTGGACGAAGAAAGGCTATTGCAAGAGAAGCGCGACAAGGAATATTTGCAGAAGAAGTACGCTATGCTGAGAGAGCTAAATTCGAGCTCCGACAGCGAAGATGATGGTACAATTCCGACAGAAATACCCGATGTGCAACATGATAATCCCCTTCGAAAGATTTCAGCAGTGTCCTTCGCGCATGGAACCAACCCCGTTGTCAATCTTAAGGCAGCAACAACAAAAATTCGAAGTGATGGCCGTGACACAAATAAGTCGATATGGAACAGCACATTCAGCTTTAACCAGGAGAACCCAACATTTTCAACAGTGCAGCAACAAAACTTACATCAGCCAGCAGCGCATCCTTCCATTGCTAACACGTCCACCTACAACGGACATCTAGGCGAAGGTCCAGCAGCATCTCTGCTTAACACGAGCCTTTCAGTAGAAGCACATGTCCCAAGCAAACAGCAATTAGCAGCCAGACAAATCATGTCAAAAGAGCATGTGACCTTTAGTGGGCGGATCGAAGAGTGGCCACGTTTCATAAGCTGGTTTAACAGCACAACGATCACATGTGGATACACAAACAGTGATAACCTGCATCGACTGCAAAGTTCGTTAAAAGGTGATGCACTTAAAACAGTAGGTAACAGGTTGTTTTTTGCCGAACAAGTTCCAGGCGCATTGAAAACACTCCATCAACTTTACGGCCGTCCCGAAGATATAATCGACGACATCATAGAGAAAATAAGAAAAGAACCATTACCACGGATGGAGAAGCTGCAATCGATAATCCAATTCTCATTGTCTGTTGAGAACGCATGCGCCGTTATGGCAGCGACTGGGCTACACGAACATTTGGCAAACCCATCTCTGCTTCGAGAATTTGGCGACAGATTACCACCCCAAATCCGTCTAGAATGGGGTAGCTACCGCAAGAGCAAGGGCGTCGTAAACCTCGCCGTATTTAGTGAATGGTTAGCAGAAATTGCAAGTTCTGCCTCTCAGGTAACACGCATGAACACCTCAAGCTTGTCAGCATCGAGAACCGAAAGACATCCATCCAGAGCTCTAGTTAACGTTCACTATAGCTCGCATTCACAATCGATTAAAACTAAAGTCTGTCCACTCTGCACTTTATGTTGTTCCTCTGTTGAAAAGTGCAAAACGTTTTTAAACCTAAACCTAAACGATAGATGGGAAGCTGTCAAGCGGTACACAATTTGCCGTACATGCCTTCGACAACATGGAAGGAATCGGTGCCGTTTAGAAAAAACATGCGGTGTTGATGGATGTAGTTATAAACACCACAAACTACTTCACAAAGCACGAGAGTTGCAAACAATATCCACCTGCAACACGAATGATCAAGTCAATTGCTATCATCAAATGGATAAAGGTTGTGTTTTATTTAGGATAATTCCGGTGACGCTCTACAACGGGGAAAATAAATTAAACACATTCGCCTCCCTCGATGATGGCTCCTCAATTTCGCTTATAGACGAAGCTCTTGTCACGGAATTAGGGGCTTCTGGTGAAACCCAACCATTATGCCTGAGATGGACAGCAAATACCCATCGCAGAGAGAGCACATCTAAAAAGCTAAACATACAAATTTCACAAATCCATTCAAACAAAAAATACAATATTTTAAACATACGAACTGTTAAATCACTTGGTCTTCCAAAACAAAATATAAATGCCGAAGAGCTGTTTCGCCGATATGAACATCTGAAGCAAATTCCTTTAACGTCATACGCAAATGCAAGACCGCGAATTCTGCTGGGTCTAGACCAGTGGAAACTTACAATTCCACTTCGTTCGCGCGAAGGATATGAGGACCAGCCAGTGGCTTCAAAAACGCGTCTCGGGTGGACAGTATATGGGCCATGCACTCAGAAAGTAAATCCCCGACAACACCACAATAAAGAAAATTTCCACATTTGCGACTGTCAAAAAAATGAAAATGAAAATCTAAGCACGATGTTTAAAGAATATATTTCGAGCGAGTTATCTGGCACAGGTAATAAAACGCTGTTGCGTTCTTCTGCTGATGAAAGGGCTATGGCCTTAATAGAAAACAACATAAGAAGATGCGGAAAACATTTCGTTGTTCCTTTGTTGTGGAAGGGCGACCAAAACGGAACGCCTGATAGCCGTCCGTTGGCTGAGCGACGTCTTATCAACCTGGAGAAGAAATTGAAAAAAGATAGCCAACTGTACGAAAATCTACAAACACAGATAGAGGAATATTTACACAAGCAGTACGCAAGAAAGTTAACGCTTCAGGAAATGCAACAAAGATTTGAACATGTATGGTATCTTCCTATTTTTCCAGTGGTAAACCATAATAAACCAAATAAGGTGAGAATTGTTTGGGATGCGGTATTTCTCTCAATTCTATGTTGCTTTCTGGCCCAGATATCGTTCCGTCATTGGTGTCTGTTCTCTTTCGATTTAGAGAACGCAGGGTTGCCATTTGTGCTGATATAAAAGAAATGTTTCACCAGGTTTGGGTAAACAAGTCGGATCAACATGTTCAACGTTTTCTGTGGCGTAACAAAAAAAACCAACAAATCGAAGAATATGTAATGCAGGTTATGACCTTTAGTTCAACTTGTTCTCCATTTTGCGCACAATTCGTAAAAAATAAAAATGCAAGACAATTCGAAAATACGTTTCCACGGGCAGTACGAGCAATCATTGAGAATCATTATGTCGATGATTATCTTGACAGTGTTGATACTGAGGAGGAGGCACTGCAGTTGGCAAGTGATGTCATATATATCCATGGGGAAGCCGGTTTCGACATTCGAAATTTTTTATCAAATTCTAAAAAGGTACTACGTGCACTAAAAGAGAAAGCTGCCAACTACAAAAAGAGCATTAGCACCAGGAATATTATGTCCGGTCCCGAGAAAGTTCTCGGTATGTGGTGGTCACCTCTGATTGATTCCTTTTCATTTGCGATCAAAGCAAACGCTGCTCAATCCGATGTTCTGGCTGAAGATTCGTGGCCAACAAAGAGGGAACTCTTAAAAGTTTTAATGACAGTTTTTGATCCTTTGGGCTTGATTGCTAACTTTTTAGTACTGCTAAAAATATTATTGCAGGAAGTGTGGAGCTCAGCAATTGAGTGGGATGAAAAGATCCAACCCAAACATTTTGAAAAATGGAGTAGATGGAAAAGGTTTATACCAGAAATAAAGAACATCATCATAGAAAGACCGTATGCCAATCAGCTTTCTTTAAAAGGGGACAGTTCAGTTCAAATGCATATATTTGTCGATGCCAGTGAAATGGCTTACGCTGCTGTGGGATATTTTCGGATTGGTGATGGAAATATGATTCAAAATGTTTTGATAGCCGCTAAAACGAAGGTAGCTCCACTGAAGGTAATGTCAATACCCAGATTAGAACTAGAAGCAGCAGTCTTAGGAGTAAGACTAGCAAAAATTATCACAGCCGGGCATTCAATAAAAATAACACAGAAGTATTTTTGGACGGATTCGAGAACAGTGTTGAGTTGGATCAATTCCGACCACAGGAAATATAAACATTTCGTTGCTTTCCGTGTAGGTGAAATCCTCGGAGAGACTGACGCAAGAAACTGGAGGTGGATTTCGAGCAAACCTAATGTCGCCGATAAAGCGACTAAGTGGCAAAGTATTAAAGAGTTCCGATCCGATAGCCGATGGTACAAAGGACCAACATTTTTATATGAACCAAGCGACAAATGGCCCAAAGAATTTAACCAGATAGAACCATCAACTGAAGAAGTAAGATATGTTCACATGCATCATGGCATGAAGTTTGAAGCTATTATTGATGTTTCACGGTTTAGCGAGTGGAAACGACTTTTGCGAAGCATGGCACAGGTTTTTCGTTTCATCCGAAATATCTCAAAAAAGAAGACAAACTCAAAAACTGCAAAATGTTTGATCTGTATTGATTTCGTGAAAGCCGAACGTTATTGCGTCAAGATGTGTCAACACGAAGTTTTTGTTGATGAAGTCGCAGCTCTTAGCGGTGGAAGTAATAACACCAATGAACGAAGACTCGAGGTCGATAGGACGAGTAGGTTGTACAAGCTTTCACCCTATTTAGATGAAAATTCAATACTGAGAGTAAAAGGTCGTATTGATGCAGCTTATGGCATATCTCTCAGTACAAAACGGCCAATAATTTTACCAAATGAACACTACATTACCGAGTTGATCATAAAGGCGTATCATGAACGATTTTGTCACCAAAACGACGAAACAGTTATCAACGAATTACGCCAAAAATTTTTTGTACCAAAACTTAGATCTTTGCTTAAAAAAATAAAAATAAAAAAATGTCAATTTTGCAAAAACATCCGATGTCGTCCAGAGCCACCGATAATAGGAGACCTTCCACCAGCGAGACTGCAGCCGTTCACTAGGCCTTTTTCCTACATAGGCATTGACTACTTTGGGCCGCTGCTCGTTGCTGTAGGGAGACATTCAGAGAAGAGATGGGGAGTGTTAATAACGTGCATGACTGTACGCGCGGTCCATATTGAGGTTGCGTTTACGCTGTCTACCGACTCATGCATAATGGCGTTGAAGCGATTTATTGCGCGAAGGGGATGGCCCTTAGAAATTTTCAGCGACAATGGTACCAATTTTCGAGGAGCGAGCAACGAACTGAAGGAGGCTTTGCAGAATATCGACGCAGAAAAATTGGCAGAAAATATCGTCGCATATTTACGAGACCCACAGCTAAACAAGCTGTGTTAGATGTTGGCCAGGTTGGCGAAAGTGGAAAACCAATTCGAGGAATCGCTTTACCAGGGGGGAGTGTTGCCAAACCTGGCAGCACTTGACATGCAATACGGCGTGAAGGTGGCAGCAGCATTTCACCCGGAAAGCAGACGGCCATATTTTTTGACAAAGAGAGGAGTGTGAGACCACGCGTAGCAACAGTTGTCACATTGTATAAAGGTTAAAAGTATTGTATAAGGAGAAAGTAAAAGAAGTTAAAAAAAAAAAAAAAAAAAGTAAACGTAAGAATATGAATTGTAAATTATTCAAATATATACTAAGATAACGTATTGTATATAATAATTTCAGGAAATTAAAGTCCTCAAATAGTGATCGTGTGTTTTGAACTAAGAGGGCTTTCGTGACGTTTTCAATAACTATCGTGGGGGTGACTCAATCAGAGGATTAACAGTTAAACTATCACGAACTTAAATAGCAACGCCATCACCGATTCTATTTTTCCTGTCAGCGATAAAGATCTTGTAACCGCGCATGGAGTATGGCTCGTCACTTACCCTAGGATCAAACCACGTCTCAGACACACAAACAACGTTAACGCAGGAGCCAACAAACAGATATCTAAATTCGTCAATTTTCCCCGATAAACTTTGCGCATTGATGTGGCATACCCTAAGGTCTTCTTGCGGTTCACAAAAGATTTTAAGAAGAACGCGCATACTCGTATAGTGAATAGTGACATATAAAAAAGAAAACTGAAATTGTAGCTTACAAGTGAAGTTGATATTAATCATATTATTCGATGGCGGCAAATGAATCCAAGTTGTGTATAGAATTTACCTAAAAAGCTTTATCGTTTGGTTTCACACGCACATAAACACGCCCACCTCGGGTGAATACAGATGTCGGCTGCTTTTGATGTTTTAATTGGAAAACTTTCCGATAGATTGCATGATTAACTGCAGAAAGACTTTCATTGAGGTATTGTAGATTGACACGTCAGATTGCAAGCCAACATTATGTAAGCAAAGCGACTTTTTTGTTTTCTTGTATGCACAGTTTACGGATTTCAGCAATTTAATTTTATCAGCTGCCGAAGCAAATTTTATTATAATTGCTGGGCAATCTGATTTGGTTTTGGTTTTGGTGCGAAAAATTTCTTTGGCACTGGTGTTGGTGTGCAATCGACTGAGGTACACAAAGCAGTGAAAACACGATGGAGATTTTCGTGGAACACGAAATCAAATCATCAATTTTCCCTTGTAGAGAACGAACATCACTTTGTAGCTGGTTACAAGAAATAGACTTTGAAATCTGTGTGTGATGTTTGTGTGGGTACGAATGGTAGAAGTCATTCCTTTCAATACAATCGCTTTATTCAATATGTATAATTACAATTCACAATCCAATCCAATCCGTTATCTAAACCACTTTTACGTTTCTCTATCTTTTACTTAAGCCACTCTCTTAATTCGCACTTCAAATTCAACTGTTGAACTGACTTGCATACCTTGGGGATGCTGATATTTATACTCCAATGACATATTTCGAGAACAGTTTGTGCCAACCAGCGTCCCAATTCAATTCAATTCACAAATGGTTGAAATTTTCTGCTATTGAAACGCAGATGACGCTATTCAAATTTAAGGGATATCCCGAACAACTTCATCATTCGTCGTTCCGTTGAAAAAACACATTCTGCCCAAATCGACCACCTTCAATTTTCCTCGATTCCAACGCTGGATCCGGTAGACAATGTCATTAATGCGGGTTATAACCTTTCCAATCCTGTTTCAATTTTGGTGATTTCCTTTTTTACGCTGAGGATTGTACAGCCACCCCAGATCTTTTTCGTTGAAGCCGGAAGATTTCGCCTTGATCTCGTACCTAGTCTACATGTGGTTACTCTCTAGCTTCAACTTTTCTCGGACGTTCTTATGCGAAACCTTCTGCGCAAGTCATCCACGTAGTCGCTCACCTCCTTAGGCTCCGTAGGTGGCGATCCAAATTTTGTTTCACTTGGCATCCGAACTGTTTGACCAAATAAGATCTCGGATGGTATATGTCCTGTTGAACGATGGATCGCGTTTCGGTAGGTCATTAAGAAGAGGGGTATGCACAGATGCTCATTCAAGGTCCCATTGAATCGCTGAACCATCCCATGCGATTGAGGGTGTAGTTATGCTGTCCTTATCTTCCGGGCCCCCGCCCAATTATCAAGGCTTCGCCCATCAATGACGTTGTCTAATAAAAAGCGGGGGCAGAGCATATTACTGGTCTTATCGTAAACATCTTCAGATAATAACACCTCTGAATGGTTGCTACGATTTGATCAGTTACAAGTTGCCGGTCATAGGTTTTGTTGGCGGCTGGACCACCGGTAGTCCATACCAGGACTTAAATCACGGTACCATGGGAGTCAGGAGCCCCCCGGATTTCGGTCCGGGCCTGACTTGTTAGAGGTAGGCCCCCTTGTGGGAGCGTCATGGTGGCTGTGGTTTAAACCCAAATTGCGGGTACTGGTATTCCTTTGGTTTAACCCATTGTAGAGTTGCAAATAAGTACTGGGTGCTGTGATCCTAAGAACAGCAAGAGGTTTTAGGTCGCCTCTACTCATACCAAGGGTGGAACTTGTGCCTCCAACACAGTTCAATTGGTATCGAAATAATTGTGGCGAGCGATGGCAAGGCGTATCCTTGCTCCCTATGGATGTATGGGCATCTCGTAAACATAAGGTCTTATGGCAGGTGGTTTACGTTAAAAATCCAGGAACGTTCTGTCCTTATCTTCTTTATTTCCAGATATTGGCACAGTTCCTGGAAGACTTTTGACTCAAAGTTTTGCCCTTGATCTGAGTGTAGCACCATTGGGACCCCAAATCTGCTCACCCAGTTGTTGACTATCTCATCTGCTACGGTCTTAGTCTCTTTATTTGGGATGGCAAACACTTCCCGCCACTTACTGAAGTAATTCATGACCACGACGGTGTATCGGTTGCCATTAAAAGTTTCGGAAAATGGACCAGCAATGTCGATGGCTTTCGAATGGTGCTCCGACATTACATCAGCATTCATCCCTGTTGCATAATAGAAACGTCCATTTACCCTTTCCAAAGTCTTGTTTATTCCCAAATGACCTCCCGAGATTCCGTCCTGTATTTCATGAGGTACTTGGGGGACTCCGTACCGTTGCACGATTGACTGTATACGAGATGTTATTCCACCTGCACTCTCCAATTTTCTCTCAAGCTAACCATTTTGCACACAAAGCGAGTCACACTATGAGCAATATGCCTTCAAAGTTTGGCTCCAGTCTGACATATCCTGCCAGCTTGGTCTTTCCTCGTCTTCCTTCCAGGCCAATATTGGTTCGATGGCATTATTTGCAAGTTGGAAGGAACGGATTTCATCTGTTCTCCAACCCTCTACTGGCTCAGTCCTGATCATTTGGATAGTGGCCTGTTCTTTCGCGTCTTGACTCCGTACGGTCGACGAGAGGGAGCATCAGCGTTTGAATGGAGTTTTCCCCTGCGGTATTACACTTCAAAGTCATAGCCAAGTAATTGTTCGATCCATCTCGCAGCATGGCCTTCAGGGTGCTTAAATTGTGGTAGCCATTTTAGAGCTGCATGTTCTGTCCGAAAAACCAGAAGCTAGCACCGAGTTACGTAGTAGTTCCCTTCAGGTCTGGACAGTACCTTTCTTTAATATGCACATTCTCTTGACCATCATAAACTTGAGAGAGCACAGCTCCGACCCCAACATTGCTAGCGTCTGCGTTCAAGATGAACATTTTTCCAGGTGTGGGGTAACCCAAGATGGGAGCATTGCAAAGATGCCTCTTGGGTTCTTGGAATGCTTTTCCACACACTCCGGACCACCTGGACTATCGGCCTTTTTCCGTAAGTTGGTGCAGGCTCTTCCCAAATCAATGAAATGCTTTACCAACCTCTTAAGTACGTGGCAAATCCCAACTTTTAACGGTTTCGATTTTGCCAGGATCCGTTCGTACCCTTTCCGCTGTTATAATGTGACACAGATACTTCACCTCCGGACCGATACTTTTCTGGGTCCAGCTTCAAAAGGGCACTCTCAAACACTCCTTTTAGGTTTTCTTGACGTTCCTCAAAGGTCTTGCCTATGATGATAACATCGTCCATATATACCAGGCAGCTTTTCTACATGGGTCCTTACAATGTTCGTTCTATTAGTCGCTCGAAGGTGGCCGGAGTGTTGTGCAGTCCAAACGGCGTCACTGTCAACTGCCAGAGACTGCTTCATGTTGTAAAGGCAGTTTTCTCACGATCCGTACGATTTATCTCTACCTGCTAGTAACTGCTCTTCAAGTCAAGAGTTGAAAACTCGCTTCAGAAAGCGTATCCATAGTGTCATCGATTCTCGAAAGTGGATAGCAGTCCCTTTTAGTAACGTCGTTAAGACATCGCTAATCTACACAAAACCTCCTGCTGACGTCTTTCTTCTTCGCAAGGACCAATTGAGATGCCCATGGATTCTGAAGTTCTTCGATCAGCCCCTCAACTTTCGTCTTCGACACCATTTCGTCAACTTCTGATGGCTTTGCCAATGGAAGATGCCTTACGGGTTGACGAATTGCTCGGGCGTCTCCGGTATCGATGTGATGTTGAACAAGTTGCGTACGTCCATATTTTACGTCTTGTGTAGCAAATATATCAGCTTACTCACTGATTAGTTTTTCTGCCAGTAAACGCTGTTCTTGATCCAGATATGGATTTTGTTTTTGAATTTCGTACTCTGGACCTGTGTTGCATGACTTGTTTCCATTGTGGTCGACATAGCCTCGATCTTCCCACTATCTCTCCCTTTTTCAACTTTTCGCTGAATGTTGGATTTAGAATCCTTACAGGAACCATGTTGTTCTTCTGTTGCACATTCTCCCACCATAAAGTCTCTCCTATTTTCTGGCTCCATCACATAGAATCGGTGGCTACCAGGACCACCTTCCACTTTTGCCCAAAAAATTGTTACCGACGAAGAATCTAGAATCTGATTTCTGCAGATGACGACTTTTAAGACAGAAGTGTTGGCATTTCCGTATATCATTGGTATCTGCATGTTTCAGTATTTCAGGATTTGTGCCCCCAAGCCCTTCATGAAGTCCGTACCAATGATGGATTCATCACATATATCAGCCACCAGAAACACGTGATAGAATGATATTCCGGTCTGTTGGATTTTTATGCGGACTTCGTCGTATACCTTAATCGTTGTTCCTGTAGCTGTTCGCAAGCTGCAACTGTTGTTGTACAATCAAGACTTCTGCACAAAATCCCTCCTGGTGATTGAGGCCGTGGCACCGGTGTCTATTGTTGCCATCCGTTTCTCCTTACCGCTGACAACTTCCTCCAGAAGACTTTTATTGTATCGTTTTCCCAGCGACACTTGAATGATGGTTCTGGGGCCGTCATCTGCTGCTCCCATTTTCGCAGGGCATCTCGACTGATGGCTTCGGGAAGAGTGACTGGCTTCTGGATAGCTGTTCCTGCCGGTTTCTTCCTCCATTTGCTTGTTTCCGTAAGGAGGGCAGCCATTTCAAACTGCTTCTTATAAGTAGACAATGGGGTCTGGCCATCGAATGAGGGAGGCTTCAACTCTTTTCTCCTTGCACCGCTTAAAGAACGTTCTCGGATTTTCTGTTTTCGCACCGTGTCGAGCTCTTTTGCCAATTGCTCAACTTTGTCGTTCATTTGTTCGAATTTTTCATCAACATAGTTCTTTATTCTAAAAAAATCATCATCAACATTCTTCTCTATTCTATCCAATTTGTCATAGATTTATTCGAAATTTTGCTGGAGAATATTCTTTTTTTCTTCCAGATTATTCTTTTGTTCATCCATTTTCTGTTGAAGGCCCTACAGGCTGTTCTATTGTTCGTCTAGATTTTTATTTTGTTCGTTCAGCTTTTGTTAAATGTTATTCTTTTTGCCTAGACTGTTCTTCTGTTCGACTGTTCTTTTGTTCGTCCATTTTTAGAAGGAGGAGTTGCATCATTGTTGCCATGTCACTGCCGGTATTTATCTGTTCTCACACGTCAACATATGTATCTGTATCATGTCCATGAAGTCCTGAAGTTGGAGCATCAAGTCGCTTTTCCCTCCCTTGGCGCTGAGATTTCTGTTTTCAACTCGGATTTGAGTTGGACAAGGATCAACCGCAATAGTTTTCGATCCACTATAGCTTTTTGAAACCATTTTTTTTTAACACACAATAAGACCCATCTCACTTCTGACACTAATATAAAATGTTTGTGTGGCTACGAATGGTAGAACTTATTCCTTTCAATACAATCACAATTCACAATTCAATCCAATCGGTTAACTAACCACTTTTACTTTTACTTAAACCAATTAGGTAATCACTCTCTTAATTCCCACTTCAAATTTAATTAATGAATTGACTTGCATACCTTGGGGATGCTGATATTTGTATTCCAATGACATATTTCGGGAACATACTGTGCCATCCAACGTTCCATACAAATTTCCAGTTTGCAGTTTTCGTATGCATTTTCCATTCACCAATGGTTGAAATCGTATTCTATTGAAATGTAGATGGCGCTGTTTACATTTAAGAAATTCAACAATAGATGTGTTTTTTGCTATTCTATATAGGCTTATTTGGGATTCACCAAAAAAAGCGGCTATCGGGGCTAATTTCAAATTCGTAACTAGGCAACACTATTCCTTATGACATTTATAGGTTGTTTCTTTTTTCGAATTGTGAAAAATAGTTTGTGAAAATCAGATTGTGAAAAAAGCCAACTGTATATATAGGTAGTTGTATACATACATTAGAACACGGTTAGAATGTTTATTAATTCTATTTTTATTATCTATCACTAACATACGTCTACGACCGACCACGTCACAACTAAAAACCAAACTAATCAATCTCCACCCAAAACTTCTAATGAAGGGCGAGCAGTTTGAAACGAAAGCGCACATTTGGTTTTTGCAAAAATCAATCTTCAAGTCTCGCGAACATAATAAAACAAATTTGTGGCCGTGCAGTTGCGGACGGAAGGGACACGCATGTAGGGAAGCTGCAGCACATGTGTAACACCTCCCCCACCAAGTCGTTTTGGTTCCAAAAACATCCAAGGCAAATAAAATAATCAAAATAAAAGAAAAATATGCACGCTGTCGGTCGTGTTTGTTTGTTTGTTTTTTTTTTGTTACAAATTCAAGAGTTTAATTTATTAGTGAAATTTTTTCCAAGCAGCTTAAATTAATTTTGTTTTTTTTTTTTGCGATACAATATTTCCCTATACCTGCGACACACTGGTGGTACGGATACCATAATATGGGTACCATGGTATTAGCTATCATGGAGGATGACACACGCCCTGTGTAGTGTGCGTCGACAACGCTGTACCGAATTGTTATTATGTTTTTTAATTACTCGTAAATGTCAAAATCGAAAAATACAACTCAAATGGGTTTGTTAAGTGTTTTAGTGTCGAGTGATACAAAATTATTGTATATTATAAGAAAAAGAAAATCTTGTCTACGATTGGCACTGATAGCAAAATATAAAAGCAAGGGGTTCAGGAATTTGGCATACTTGGAAAGGAGAAGTTTAACTAGACGTGTTTGAACAATGGTAAACAGATTAAAAACAATTATTTTTGTACGGTTTCAACTTTTATATTATTACAGGTTGAACAATCGCATTTCTGGGAATTTGAAGTACCTCTTTTTTACAGAAGAGAAATTAAAAAATACTTTTAGAGTTAATAAAACAACTTTTCTTTATTTGTTGACACCTTAAAAGAAACGATACAAGTTGGCAACTCGCAATCACTTTGGGTAGAAGAATCGCAGCAGTGTGGTATGCATTGGCTTCATCGGCCGAATATAGAACAGTAACTAGTTTCTTTGGAATTGGTGAGAATATGTGAGAAATTTCAACTCGAAATTTTCGACGCGTATCCACCAATACAGGAAAAGATTGTGGAAATAGTTGAAGGCTTTACAAAACTTGGCTTTCCGCAGTGCTATCGTGCAATTGATGGATGCCATATAGAAGTAAATCCTTCAAAAGATGAAGCAACACGCTATTACAACTTCAAGGGGTGGCACTCCACTATGTATACTGTTTGCTGCCGTGGACCACCGGTATAGATTCACTTGTATTAACGTTGGAATACCTGGAAAAAGTAATAACTCCACTATATTTGAATGCTCAACCTTAAAAAAAATACCTATAAGTAAAGACGTATTTCTGCAAAATACAAGAACAATTGAAGGCGTTGAAGTACCCATTCTTTTGATCGGTGATTCAGCGTTTGAATTATCGAAGCCCTTTGCATTTTGTCTCGAGCAGTCTCACGAACAAAGGACATTTAATAAACAACTTTCCAAAAGTCGTCGTGTTGTCGAAAATGCCTTTAGCCATCTTAAATGTCGTTTTAGGAAAATAGGTCGAGGATTAGAAGTCAAAATGGAAAATGTTAGTTGCATAATCAAATCCTGTTGCATATTACACAATATATGTAATAACAGGAGAAATATTTTTGTAAGTAATGGTTTTATTAAGATTATTTTTTATTTAACAATGCTGTCAAAATTTTGTTATTTTCTTCCAATAATTGAATAACCATGGAATCGTTTTCCAAACATTTATTTATATATGTTTCGAAAAGTTTTTCTTCCGTTCTTGCCAAATCCAAATATGCTAGTCAATTCAATTTTCTTTTAAAATTCTTTTTAGGTACTACTGGTGTTGATGTTGACTGCGGTGTTCTTGCTGATGTTGACGGCAATTCGACTGACGTTGATGATGAATAGCGGTCTTCCGACCTTGATAGAACTTCCACCGTTGGAGAAGACTCCGGAAAAAAAGTTGTGTCTTCTAGTTTAAAATAAAAAAAGAAACAAAATACATTAAAATTGTTTCGTTATATATATTATTATAGTTTAATATGTTAACTACCAAAACATCTGAGTTCCTCCATCATTTCTTGCACATTATTTGATTTATAGCTTCCTAGAAATTCGTCGATCCTCCCACTCAGAAGGAGATCCCCCGATAGTCCAATCTTCGGTTTTCCAATTCTGGATTCGGATAGATAATAATTATATTATTATAATAAGAATATTTGCTAGATTCGAAATTACATACCTATATTTTTTGGTCAAGTTCTTTATTTTTGTCCGGAGTTCTGCCTCAATTAGTTTTTTTGAATGTAGCGATGAATTTTTGGTTAACAAAACCAAAACGAGATAAGGGAAAAACAAGATTAATTTAAAAAGGATTATGATGTTATTATACTGTTACTGATTAATTATGATAAGTTAAGTGGGATCTATTTGAAATTTGTACTGCCGTTTTATTTGGTTTTTGTAATAGTTCGTATTTCTTTTTGTTGATTTATCGACAAGATAGTTCCCTTCAATTTTGGGGCAAGATATTTTCCTATACTTAGGTTTATTTTTCCCCACTGTTCGATTTTGCACTATGTTCGTACACTGGTTTAGATATGATGTTTTGTTTTTGCTATTCGTCTTTTGAATCCTAATCTCTTTTTGAATTTTGAATTTGTTTGCGAGTTCTAAAACTTCTTCTCTGCTTATATTTTTAGAAATGAAATCTATAGGCCTAATTTTTGTAGTTGCGTGAATTGTGTTATTATAGATGGTTATAGTTTTGGTGTGGCTGATGATTAACTTGTGAAAAATTTCTATTTTGTCCTTGTCTGTTATAATTGTTAACCTGTCTATTTCGAAAATTTTGTGCATGGAAATAGTTTTTTCTATTGTCAAAATTACTCGGATTAGGTCCTAATGACTGATAGTTAATTTCTAGTATTATTTTAAAAGCTTCTTTTAAAGTCTTAGGGTCTCGACATAGAATTATTGTTTTCGTTGGTTCTAGTAAATTATTTTGAAACGCCTCAAGAGCAATCCTAGGGTTCGAATTTACTATATTTTGATCTAGGTTATTACTATTCGATAGGAGAGAATTGTTAATTCTGCTTAAAAGACTATTTATACCATTGTAAAATTCTTCAATTGTTGTTCTGACTCTAGCTAGTCTTATTTGGTCTATCAAAGCATGAGTAGATAACCTTTTCCCAAAATTACTTGCTAAGATTTCTCTTTTTTAAGTCCAGGTGTTAAGTCGTCCGTGGTTTTGGAGCTCACACCTAGCTGGCCCTACGATTTTGTCTTTAACATATCCCGTTAGAATTATTTGAGACTTATCATCAAATTCATTAAATAATGGAACCATCGAATCTATCCTATCCAAGAAGTCAACTGTAAAATCACACCGTGTTCTTTGTTGCTGTTCGGTTGTGGAAATCCACGCTGATTTTTTTTTTTTTATGGAGTTTGAATGTGAGTATGTACAGTCACGTTACGCAAAGTGGTTCACTAGCTCTTAGACGAAAAGTCACTGCACGAGTATATTTATGTATTTATTTATGTACGTATATATGTATGTATGTGCATTCGTTTCGGTCATTTGTTGCGTTTTTCTTTTTTCTTTTCTTTCTGTAGATCGAACACATGTTGTCGCGAACCTCTCAATTTAATTTTTCGTCCGCCCGAATGATATATTAAACTTTGCTTTTGTTTATTAATAAATGATGGTAAACATTAAAATAATAAATTGTTGAATTTTCTTTTCTTATGTAATCCTTTTCTCTTAAGGCATAAGGTGAAAGAAGGGTTCTGTTTTTTTTGTTATCCCATTCGTTTAAATGTTTTTCTTTTCCATTTGATTTTTGTTTTAACAAATCTATCGTTAACGTTATATAAATAGGAACACGGTTAGAATGTTTATTAATTGTATTTTTATTATCTGTCACTAACATACGTCTACGGCCGACCACGTCACTACTAAAAACCATACTGATCGATCTCTCCACCCAAAACTTCTAATGAAGGAGGTGAATTGGCTGTTGTCAAGAGCGGACGTGCTTTATTGTCGTGGGGTGCGTACATTTTTCTCAGTTTGCTTACACTTCTTAGTACTCATTGCCCGGTTTGCAAAAGTATGATAAATAATAACAATGCAACAAAAATTATGTGCAGTGATTGTAACTTGTTATTCCACGGTCCATGTGTGAATGTTTAATTGGCTGATATTGAATACTACGCTAAAAATAATCTACCTCATCGTTGCAAAGAATGTTTGATTCTGCGTCGCTCTACAATGCGGCATCAACACATTAATCTCTCGAGCTCACACAACAACGCTTGCAATGGAAAAAATAAAAAAAATAATAATAAATCTTCACCAAAAATTACGAATATTCCTACGCTCAATGAGAATGCTTCTGTCGCTGTCCATCCAGATGAGCTACGCACTGAGTTTACCGTAAGCAGCAGTTCAATAACTCTACAATTGCTGTATGAGGAAATTTTTTGCTTGAAAAAAATTAGCATAGAATTCCTCACCACAGTTGAGCTTGAAGGAGGGAAATAATTCATTACGCATGTTGGTGGTTAGCTTAGAGAGCAATGTGAACTGGAGGGACCAGAAACAGCTGGAGAATAATATTTAAATAGTTGGCGCACCGAACGTGAACAATGCTAATGCAAAGGAGCGTGCACAAGCCATCTTCGAGAGAGCATTGAGTGTGTCTGTGCCTGCAGATCAAATACAGAAATGCTTTGCCAAGCGGATCAACAACAACAACTCTGATGCTGCGAGACGTGATATTCTTTGCGTCCATTTTGCTTCACCGGACGTCAAGAAGAAGATTATGCTGAAAAAGAGAGAAGCGAAGAGCAACCTGTGTTCTTCTCTGTTTGTGGCGAACGGTAAAACAAGTATTTTCATTAATGATAGCTTGACTAAATTCAACAGCCGATTGTATATGGCAGCTAAATAATTGAAAACGGAAAAAAAGTTTCAAAAATTTTAATGCGAAGGTTCGAAAATAGTGAGGTCGTCGTCATAAAATCTTTCAATGATTTAGCTGATGTCCCAGGGCGACAGGATGAATGAATTTTTAGATTTTGTGAACGATAGCCTCTCTATAAGAACCATAAGTAGTATTTATGATAGTGCGTTTAATTTTAATTCGCTTAACATATCATTTTTAATTTTGCATCAAAATGTGAGTAGTTTGCGTAAAAATTTGGATTTGTTGGTGAGTAACCTTGCAGTTCTTTCAAACTTGCCAGATTTTGGGTTCGTGTTTGAAATCTGGATCTATTCAGATGAATGTAAAAATTTTAGTATTCCAAACTATAATTTTTATCCTAATGCCAATAATACATATTCTACTGGTGGAGTTGGAGTATTCATAAAAGACATGTATGAGCGTGATGTAGAGATTGAAGTGTTGAGTTTCAGAAGCGCGGGTGTGATTAAGGTCAGTTGCACTATTTCTACTGAAAGTTTTACATTTATTTGTTTGTATTAACTGTATTCTTTTCCCCTCAATCTGTTTGTGGATGAACTTGCAAATTTTTTACTAAGCGCGCAATCAAAAAATCTTGTTCTTTTGATTTGAAAATATTTCCTTGGATCTGATTGCTCGCATTAATGTCGACTTACAAATATTGGATCATTGTATGACTGGTCTACTTTTTGATAGCACGAGGTGTGAAAAACATAGGAATAATATTCAATCCAATCTTACCAAAATAGAGTTTCGCCTTCTGATCAATCGTCTATGGCTGGAAAACTGGGAGAGTGTTTAGGCGGAGTCACAAATTTCTGAAGCTTATAACAGATAGATTCGTGGTGATTTTAAATAATTACTTAACTATATCTAGCATATCCGTTTTACCAAAAAAGCCTGATAGAAGCTTAAAACCTTGGATAACTCGTACCTTAGTGGCAAAAATCATACTTAAGCATAGGCTAAGTAAAAAGTAAAAAAAAGTAAAAAGAATACATCCATCAAACAATAATTTGAGAAACCTTTTTATTCGGTTTTCGAAAAAAGTGAATAGCGAAATACGTAAGGCTAGAGGTAGTTATTACTATTCTCAGATTAATTCTGCTAAGGGCAATCCAAAAAAAGAGTGAAATGTGAAAAACGACATCCTTAATCGCAGAAAAGCTACCAATATAGAGCAACCAATCATCTTAATAGATGGAAACACAATTTTTTCATATCCTGAAGAAGTAGCCATAAAATTTAGCAACTACTTTGCATCCACTGGAGAGAATTCTAATTTTACGTAAAAAGTATTGAAGTAAATTATAGCAATAGCTTCTTTTTTGAGCCAATTACTGGCTTTGAATTGTTGAAAACCATAAACCCTCTTAAAAACTCAAACTCAAAGGGAGTTGATGGAATTTTAAATTCTTTAAATTAAGCGTATTGGTCCCACAATAGCTGATGTCCTGAGCTTTCTTTTCAATTCCAGTATTCTGACTGGTACCTTTTCAGTATACTTGAAAGTGTGCTTTAGTTATCCGCCTACATAAAAGGGATTCCCTTTTTATATTTCTAATTACATTTCTAATTACAGACCGATTTCGTTGTTGTCCTCTTTTCCCAAAGTCTTCGAAAAAGTAATCAAGACGAGTATGTTAACATATCTAGACAGAATTCATTTTTTTTAGCTCTATGGAGTTCGGATTTAGAACTGGTCTTTCAACTGCAAAAAGGCTTAGATGGCAAAAACTGTAGTGCTGGCCTTTTTGTCGATAAGTATAAGGAAAGCATTTGACTTGGTTAGCCACAAAATTCTTTTGGAAACCTTGGAGAAATCAGGTTTCTGAGGATTTATATACAAATGGCTTGAGTCTTACCTTCAAAATAGGACGCAGTATGTGAATTTTGGTAACACGGTTAGTACTCCAAAAATTAGTAACATTGGTGTTTCCCAAGGCTCAGTCCTTGGTCCTATTTTATTTTTCATTTTCATAAACTCGCTGTTTTTGCTTCCATTCTTGGGGAAAATAATAGCTTTCGCAGATGACCTTGGGATCGCTTACTGTTCTGGTAGCAAATTAAATCTTATTGCTGAGTTAAATCATGATGTCCACTTATTGAGATGTTGGTTCGCTGAACATGAACTATTTGTAAGCAGTAAGACTAAAGTAATGTTCTTCAGCCTATCAGGTAATGAGGATCCAGATATACATGTAATGCTTCACTCCTTTGACTGTGAGAATCACTTTCTAATAAATAGTAAGTGCAGAACACAATACGTAGAATTCTTCGATAGGAACGCCGACTGTAGTGTTAATTGTTTTAGAATTGAATGTGTGGACGAATGTGTTCGATCTGCAACAAGTTGAAAACTTACTCCATTACATGATTTAGTTAAAATAATTTATAGCACAATATTAAAGCAAAATGTTAGTGGTTTGTTAGATTGAAAAAATATCCTTTATTAGAATTAAGCTTATTGAATTTCTTTTAATCGTTTTTCTTGAATTTAGTTATATTCAGTCTGAAATTTTTAAATTTACATATTTTTTTATGAAATAGTTTTTGTTGTTTTTTGCTTCCTTATTTTGTAGTTTTCCATAGTCTTTATGTACACTGCTATCCTTCATTGAACACCCCACATAACGTAATTATATTTGAATGTGGCATCATCACTATCGACTCATTGTTAAAAGATGTCACTAGCTGTTCTCATTCTGTAGATTTAAAATATGAACTTTGTAAAATATTTATTTAAGTGAGAATAAAGAAAAAATTTAAATTGAAAAAAAAAATTGAATTGAAGGGCAGGCTGCAGAGAGCGAGCAGTTTGAAAGGAAAGCGCACATTTGGTGTTTGCATGAATCAAATACTTCACAGAATCCCAACACAATTTCAATAAGATTCATTCCGCCACAAGAATTGTAGTTGAAAATGCTTTTGGTCTGTTAAAAGGACGGTTCCGGAGATAGAACAAATTCACCGAGTAAATCTCGGTGCTGTGATTTGCACAATATTTGCCTTTTGTCTGACGATTTGTTTAATCTTAACTTTAATGAAATGATCAATTCTACAACGTCTGTTGAGAATACCAGCGGCGAAGTGTTAGTAAATGTAGTCGGCGACCGACGAGAAGCACTTTTCTAGAAGAAAATTTAATCTAAGTACATCTGAAAAAAAAATAACTACAATAAAAATATTTAACGAACAACTTTTTATAATTTTTTTTTTATTTTTTTATAATTTTTAAGAGACTTTTTTCAATTCAATTTTTTGCTGGTGTATTCTGTGTTGCTTGCTGTTGGGCTTTCATATTCTCATCCAGAGTTTTACACATTTTTTCAAAAAACCGGGTTTTCAGCTGCCTGTTTTTCTTTTTTGGGTAGAATTTTTGCTAGCATCAGACCCAGATTGTTGCCTTTTTTGCTAATTCTTCTAAATGCTCGAGCGAGATGGAGCTGCGTCTGAAATATTCTTCTGCCTTAAGCTTGAAGAGCTTTTTTCAGGACACATTTTAAGAGCGAAAGTAGGTTCACTTCCAACGTGGATTGTATGGACATTAGATACAATTGGTGTATTGCCAAAAATTTCCTCCATTTCGTCCATATACGGGACCACCGGTTTTCTGCCTATTACTTTTGGCAGCTTTATACTCTACCAATATCGTTTTCTTTTTCCCCTCTATGGCAGTTACAGTGGTGCTGGAATCCTAAATTAAACTTGCAATTAAAAACTCTTATTAAAATAATATATATTACTTACCGTGAATCCTTGAAAAATCATATCTTCCACCATATTTGTATAGGATAATTTCTTTTTTCGGCTGTGCTGAAACTCCTCTTTTCGGACGAGGAAGCACTTCAATAGCCCCAGCACCTCCTTCTTCGTCCACACTTTTCACTTGCTTTTAATAACAAGAAAAAATACATAAATATTTATATTTTTTTATTTAAATTTTTTATTACCTCCTTACGTTTGAATCCATTTTGCGTTTTATCTTTGTAAACAATGCTGAATGAGAAATGTTTTGTCATTTCTGACACTTTCAATAAGTTTTTTCTTCGATAAAAATAAAACAAAATAGTGTGGAAGCACCATTTTATCGAGGCTCAGTTTATAAGCCTGGATAATTATCCATAATTATTATGGGTGGCAGTGGCTCAAGTAGTAGTAGACTGGCTTCAAATCGGAAGGTTCGGTGCTCGAATCCCAGCCTCGCCCGAAAGACATATTCATTTTTTCAGTTAACGAAAATAAAGTAAGATGAGTAGTTGACTAGAAATCAACATCAAGCCAACTTTCACTAAGAATTTAGTCTCCCCATAAAATGTTGGAGCCCAAAATCTTTCTTTCTCCCTCTATCCCATTTTCCAAAAAAATTAACACATGCTGAGGCATTATAAGTGTATTCGTACCCACTTGAGTGTTAAGTTCTTTAAAAAAAAAAAAACAAAGTACTAAAATTTCGTCGAGTTCGATGAACGCCAGCCAAAATTATAGCATTTTAGAGATAACTTTTTGAAAAATCGTTGGACCAATTTCATCAGAAAAATGCGTTTATCTCGAAATTTTCAACTTTCGGTTAACTTTTTTTTATCAAAACTTTTGTCTTCTATTCATTATCTACGATTTTTATGTACGACTTTTCCACCTACGAACAACGGAAGTTACTGCAAACCACTATTTTATTCAGGCAAATGGGTCACAAAATAGTGTGTTCAAATAAAAAAAAAATGACTAAAAGCTGTCAGTTAACAAGTAAAATAAAGTTGGGGAATTAAGCCAACGGTAAATTTTCAGCTATTTTGTGGAATGTTTTTGTTTAATTCGGTGACAACTTTTGAAATGTGCCGATGTTACTTTATTTACTGATTACACTGGGCAACAATGAAAAATACTCGGACATACTGGATAGTGTTTCTTATAGCACTCGACCTATAGATAACGGGAAAAATAATATTTTGCTCAGGTCACGTACAGGAACCTAACGGCACACACTTTTACATCTTTATCGAACGAGGTCAGTTCTAATAGAATCGCACATCGTTTAAATCGGTTTTTCTGGTAGTAATTTAAAAAAATAAACTAATTTGCGTAAGAAGAATATTAGAAGTGCATTAAAGTGATAAAATGCCACGATCTTGTGTTAATTGTCCAGATTTATTCTGCTATATTTGTGGAGAATTTACACCAAGTTTCCGAAAAAAGAAAATAACACCATTTATTGAAAAGTGTTATTTTTCTGGGCACCACACATTTGCTGCCTTAGGTGTCACCGACAGCTAACTGGTTGGTTTAACGGGTCATTTTCTGCAATGCCTTTTGGAATGCCTATGATATGGAGAGAGCCCCAGAGTCACACAGATTGTTACTTTTATTGCACCAATGTGGAGGGATTTTCTCGAAGATCAAAGCATTCCATAAAATATGTATTGCTTCATAATGGTAATAAGTTTCCTTCAATACCTCTAGCGCATGGTGTGAATTTAAAAGAAACCTACGATGTTATGAAATTTATATTGGAAAAAATTGAATATAAAAAATATAACGGGTTGATATGTTCGGATTTAAAAGTTGTTGCTCTACTTCTTGGACTACAACTAGGTTACACCAAATTTTGTTGTTTTTTATGTGAGTGGGATAGTAAAGCACGATCGGAGCACTTTGTGAGAGTAGATTGGCCTATAAGAACAAACTTTATTTGTGGAGAAAAAAATATAAGGAATCCTCCATAGATCGAACCACAGCGTGTCATTCTACCACCATTACATATCAAATTGGGTCTTATAAAAAACTTTGTAAAGGCGATAAAGAAAGACCAACCTGGTTTAAATTTTTTGAAACAAAAGTTCCCATCACTAAGCGAAGAAAAAATTAAAGAAGGTATTTTTGTGGGTCCAGACATTAGAATGCTTATAAAAGATCCAGCTTTCATTCCTACTCTGGATTCATTAGAAAAACAGGCCTGGTGTTCATTTGTGAAAGTAGCAGAAAACTGGATGCTTATCATAAAATGGGATGCAACATGTCGCTAAAACTTCATTTTTTGCATTCTCATCTCAATTTCTTTCCTGAAAATATGGGTGCTGTAAGCGATGAGCACGGCGAAAGATTCCACCAAAACATTGCCGCAATAGAGCAAAGGTACCAAGGAAAATGGGAGCCATCAATGTTGGCAGATTACTGCTGGTCGCTTATAAGAGAGACTCCGAGGTGTTCTTGTAAATGGAATGCAGATGCTTCCAAAAAAACAACAAAATTTTACAAGAAATAACATTTATCGATAATATTTTTGGTTTAATTCTTAAATTCAAAAAAGCATTTTCTCACAAAATCCCGATGTGACCTGGCTATTTTATATATTGTAGTTTTCCTGATTTTATAAACTCCAACGATTACGTATCACATAATTTTATCTCCGAGTAAAAAATAAATATTTTTTTTGTTGACCAGTGTTATTATTATTATTATTATTATCAAGGGAACGATACAAATTAATTTGTAGGGAACGGGATTCAACGCCGGGGTACTATGCCCATGTGACGCGTTTTGTCAACAGCACGCGGAGTACTGAGTTCCCATGTCACCCACCTACGTACTTACCGCGCCTGGACTGATTTCATCAGAAAAATGCGTTTATTTCGAAATTTTCAACTTTTAGTTTTTTTATCTAAACTTTTGTCTTCTCTTCATTATATACAATTTTTATGTACAACTTTTCCACCAACGAACAACGGAAGTTATTGCAAACAACTATTTTACTCAGGGAAATGGGTCACAAAATAAATAGTGTGTTCAAATAAAAATAAAGCCAATGGTAAATCTCCCGCTATTTTGTGGAATGTTTTTGCTTAATTCAGTGACAACTTCTGAAATGTTCCGATATTACTTTATTTACTGATTAAGAGTGAACGAGTAAAGTGTTTAGCAAATGTTTAAGAAAAAATGTTTTCGATTCGCCAATACGCCGATATAATTTTCGTTTACGGTTTCTGTAATGGGGATATCCTAGATGGGGGATCCCTTCTAGGCCAACTTTTATCAATGTTTTTCACCGCCTTTCAACCTTCGACTCAGCATATGGGTTAAGAAGAGAAAGATTCTCTAACATAACAGCAGCAGAAGAGGAAAAAAGAATTTTAAATGCTGTAAGAATGCAGCAACCTATTAGTACTAGAAGGCTTGCAGCACAGTTGCACATTCCAAGAACTACAAACCATAGAGTTCTTCAAGCCAACCGCGTTTACCCCTCTCATTATACGCCCGTACAGGAACTTCCGAACAGGGGACTTCCAAAAAACGATTGAATTTTGCCAATGACTGCTGCATCAACAAGATGAGAATGAGCAGTTTATTCAAAAATTTTTATGGACTGACGAAGTCCAGTTTATCCTCACTTAACACGAACAATATCTTCTCACAGGTAAAGATTCAGTTGAAATGCAGATGTTTTTCTTAACTGTATACCATTTTAAAGAAGGTTAAGCGTGAATGTCTGGCCCGGCATATTGGGTAGTACTTTAATCGGGCCATTCATAGTTTCACATGTTCTAAATTGAACATTCTATTTAGAACTTTTGAGAGACCAGTTGCTGGAACTCCTCAAAAATGTTCCTCTTGCTCAGAGGCAAAGAATGGTTTTCCAACACGATGGTTGCCATTGTAGCAATAATGTAACTTCTTTTTTAAATCAAAAATTTAATGGACGGTGGATTGGCCGATTTGGTCCTTTTCCTGGGAAGCTATAAAAGAAAGGATTTATTTGACTGATGTTTCAAGTCGGGAAGAGCTCCAAGACAGAATAAATACAGTGGCAGAGTAGCTAAGAGGCATTTAACCAAACATTAATTTGAAGTCTGAAATCACCAAACGCGCTAGACCGCATTCAAAGGCATGCGCAGCATTTCGAAAATTCATTATAAAAGCGTTTTGAAATCCTAAAGCGTAACGGTCCTTTTTAGGACCATACAAACTATTTAAAGAGATATTAAATTTATTTTGTGACCCTTTTTGCCTGAATAAAATAGTGGTTTGCAATAACTTCCGTTATTCGTAAAGTTATAAACAAAAATTGTCTATAATGAAGAGAAGAAACGTTTTGATCAAAAAAGTTAACCTAAGGGTTGAAAATTTCGAGATAAACGCATTTTTCTGATGGTCCAGAGATTTTTCAAAATGTTAGCTTTAAAATGTCATAATTTTGGCTGGCGTTCATCGCACTCAGCGAAACTTTAGTATTTTATGCACACTGAAATTCTCTTTCAAAAATGTGCACAACGGTTTCTTAAGATAAATCCGTTAGAAAGCTACGGTATTTTAAGAAGTTTTATCTCGAAAACCTAAACTGGGGCACTCTGTATAGAATAACAAAAAAACACACTTAATATTATATTGATATGCCTGGTCATAACTGATTACAAAAAAAAAAAAAAAAAACTCAGAAAACGGGCGTATGACAAACTCTTAGACATTTTTACGATGAACTTACCTTTATTAATTATTATCGATTATGCTTATTATATTTATATTTTTTTTTTCGCTGCTCCAGTAACATCTGCTCTGTTAGGACACGTTTAGGGGAACCATTGCCTTATACCATTAAACTGGAGTCAATATGATTTATCAACAAAATTTTCATATGCAAATGATCCAATTGCGGCATTTTCTTCTCATAATTTGTTTTCTTCTTTTTAAAGCATCTACTGAAATTTATTAATGTCGTCCGGCCACTAGATTTACGTCCGCATTTGCATTGTAGATAGTGGCTGCTATAATTATTAGGATAATGATGCTTGTACAAGGTTGCACAATAGTTGTCAGCCGATGTTCTTTGGCTGTAATTTGTTTTGTGAATGAAAAACTTTGGTTCTGCCTTTGGATCATGTTTACCTGATGTTTAAAAGTCGAGAAAATTATATCGTCTAAGTGGCCGTCGCCAGAATTGATGACTCTTAGGGCCAGATTTGTGGTATTTTCCATTAATCTTGCCTGAACTTCTGGCGATACGTCCTCGCATTCTAAATGGATATTCCCTTTGAGGGCTTCAAGAGTCTAAGGCTTGTTGACATAGACTCGTGACTTAAAAAAAAAACACAAAAAGAAGTTTGGGACGGTTAAATCAGGTGATCTTGCCGGCCAGTGCAAACCGCCAAAACGAAGGTTAAGCAGCCCACAGAATTTCGGTTGTGGCTCGTACGTTATGCGCCGTTAATCCACCCTATTGCAACTATTTTTTTTTTATTTTTTTATATAATTTGCGGCAGGGCATTCCATAAGCTAGTTGTACGGCTTAGGAACGAATAACGATATTTTAGGGTACGCCCGAAAGTGGGCTTGATGATATACTGACGGACATTTTTAGCGAGACGGGTGTTACGGTTAAACGTTTGAAGGGGCGGAATGCTACTGGCGATTTCTATGAAGCACTGGTGGTGGAAATAGCGACAAAATAGGGTGTCCATTTACTGAGTGATCTTAGTATCACTTATGAGTTTTATCGTATGGTTTTGAATCCTATCTAGCAGGTGCAGAGATGTTTTGGGCTCACCCGGTGATGCCGGTGGGCATTTTACTCCAATTTCGGAGTATGCATTGTCAGAGGTGGTGAAGTATTTCTTATATCGCTTGAGGAAACCTAGACATTTCGCAAGATTTTTAACGACACCGAATATATAGCCATTCCAACTTTAGCTGTCATTGCCACACTTACCGAAAATGGAAAGTTTTTCGGTTTCGACGATGCAAGAGCCATTCATGGACAATGGCTGGGTGATTAAACTTCGCTTTAACGACAGCAGACAGCATTGTGTTTTGGTAGCATTAAATTTCACTCTGTTGATAGTTCCCGAGATGGTTATGCTGTTGATATCGGAATTTAATGAGCTTAACATACGCTGTGGTTCCCATTCTACAGCCGAAGAGCCGGGACGTGAGTCCGGAAACTAATACGAAAAGCAGAAAGTACTGTCGTCAGCAAAGGAATATATTGGATTAGAAGTGGCAGACAAGAGACCATTGATAACAATTAAATAGAGTGTTGGAGACAGAACGGAGCCCTGGGGTACACCAGCATTTATTTTGTGAATATCAAACTTGAGACCATCCAAAATAAGTTGAATTGAACGTTCCGAAATGTAATTTCCAATCCATTGAAATAGAGAGTCATCGATCCTAAAAGCACGCATTATGAAGAAAAGAGCCTGATGCCAAATTCTGTCAAATGTAATATCGAGTGAAACTATCTTGCTTTTGCCAGATTGATGTACGCTTTGGTTTCACTTTCCGGTGAGACATGCCATCTGGTCCCCAGTGGACATGTTGCTACAAAAACCATAGTGCCGGTCATTGAGAAGTTTTCACGTTTCGAGATATTTCGTGACGGTTTATCAGCATTTCCATGACCTTTAAAAGAAGGGACGTAAATGCAATAGATCTGTAGGAAGACAGGACGAAGATTTGCGTTTTTTAGTGACATGCTAGGCAAATGCTGTCCTCCATCTGTTCGGAAATTCCTAAAAATTAGAATTGATGAAAAAGCTTACACAGTGGTTTCGCCAGTGTGGAAGAACACCTTTATAGAAGAAGGGGAGGTATACCACATGGACCGGCGGATTTGTGTATGTTGACATCTTTAAGTACTCTTGCTACTATATGAGTGCAAAAGTGGATTCGACGTACTCAAGTGTAGGCGGAGACAGAGCACAATCTGGAAGTGTTGAGCTGGCCGCATAGAGTGCAGCAAGTATATTGGTCTTGTCCAAACAGCTGAAAGCTGGAATGTCATTATAAATGAGCGTGGGGATGGAGGAACCTGCAGAATTTCTAATATTTTTGGCGAAAGACCAACAATTTTTACTACCTTTGAGGCAGTGTAGAATTTTTTGCCACAGCTTTTGGTCGTATTGAAATTTCACACGCTTTAGATAAACGTTACAGTTTAAACTTTTTCGGCTTTCTTCTGTCGGGTTGGTCTTGAAGGAGCAAAAAGCATTTCTCTAACCCTGACAGCTTCTGTATAGTTCTAGTTGTATCACGCCTTCTCCTTTGGTTTGATGCTCTTCACCGATTAGGGATAAAGGATCTAATTTCAAGGAGAATAGTGTCTGTGATCATATCAGCAGCAGCATCCATGTCAGTATCGAGAAAACATAATGACCAGCTAGAATTCCTAAAGAAGCTGTTAAGACCGCTCCAATTGGCTTTCTCGTATTGCCATACGATTCTTTTAGGAATCTTTCTTCTAACTATGTTGTCGTTGTACGAGAAATTAACTGATATGACAAAGTGGTCTGACGAGCTTAGAGGGGAGAGCACGTTGAACTTGTATTTGTGTATTCGTCGGGGTGAGAAGTTAAAAGCAAGTCCAGGGAGTTGGCGGTATGACCATCAACGTCTGGTATTCGTGTGCGCTCATTTACGAGGTGGGTTAAGTTATTTTCCACAGCGAAGATCTCAACACACCATTATTCGGGTGTTGTCTGTCTAGGATGCCGTGGCAACCCAGAATTGTGTATATTGAAATCCCCTGTAAGAACACAAGTAAATTTTTTGTTGGTTTTTTCTATTTTTTTTGTTCACTCGCTTGTGCTGTTCAAGGTTATATCTTAATAATACACAGCACTCCTATTGCTAAATACTGGATATCAGCGGTACCCGTAATAATTAACTTTCAATCGGTTTTCTGTCTATAACATATTTTCTGTTTCTAGTGGTACATACATACAGCAGTTATGTACAATAGTTCGTTATGTGCATGTTTATCTTTTAATGCTTTTTCCCTTACAGTTTCAAATTTACATTTATCACTTAAAATCAACATTCCTAGACTTGTTGATGAACCTTCTTCTTTCTCTTTAGTATAAGTGTAATTATATTTAGTATTGTCTGTTACATCAAATATAAAAATATTTTCTTTAGTTTCTTAAAATACTTCTATTTTTGAAGTTATTATCTTTACTCTTTAACTTTTTTCTTTATTTACGAATATTTAAATTTTCTTTGATTTACTTGTTCTGATGTTCACTACTTTTCTCTTCAATGCCTAATGTCAGAAGGAAGCTTCCGAAAAACCAACCCATAATGGGCACTTCCGTTTTATTTTTTGTTTGACTTATAAGAAAATGATTATAAATCTTAGAGTTCATTTTAGTTCTATAAAGAAACCATAGATGGCGTTATAAATGAGATATAACAACTCGCCCAATCTGACCGATTAATTTAAAATAGTAAAAACACTCATCTGACATTTTAATCGGCTTCGAGTGGCTTACAAGAATCTACAATTACAGTACCCAAGCTCCCCCCTCGTGCTAACATCTACGACACTATTATAAGATAACTGAGTTACCTGAGAGTTTTCAATGTCTCTTATTACATAACGGTCGTTGGGGAATACCTTATGAATAACATATGGCCCAAGATATCTATGTGTAAACTTCTTATTCACTCCAGGAGAGTGAAATCTTCAACTGAATAGATCCTTACTGAGCGACTATTCGTTAAAAAATACTCTAAACGATATCCCTGCAATTTCTCAATGCCGCTCAAAGCTTTGTTCTTATCTTATCTTAATCGCTATTCCGAGACGAACTATTTCAAACGAATACAAACTCAAGATGTATTTGTGTACTTGTGTATTTATTTCTGGAAAAGGAGATACAATATATGTAGCACATGGGCTGAAAAGTCCGTGCCGTTTTATAGTAAAACACAAAATTTTTGCAAAATTCAACTTTATTTATCAATATATATAGTTGCCCCCGAGTTCGATACACTGATTGAAACGATTTTTCCATCTTTCGATACCAGTTTTGTAGTACGATTTCTGTTTAGCCTCAAAATAGGCCTCTGTTTCGGCGATTCGGTCTTAAATCTCTTTCCGGCGAGCATTCTTTTGAGGTATGCGAACAGGAAATAGTCGCTGGGGGCCAAATCTGGAGAATACGGTGGGTGGGGAAGCAATTCGTAGCCGAATTCATTCAATTTTGCCATCGTCTTCATCGACTTGTGACACGGTGCAGAGCTTTCGCATGTCCAAATATTCGTGTATGATATATTCAACACTCTCTTTTGATATCTTCAGAGCCTCAGCTATCTTGATCAACTTCAGTTTACATCGGCTGCATTTTTTCCCATCAAAGCAATGATAAATCAACACACGAAATTGCTTTGAATCCATTTTTTTCACAATAACGAGCGATCCTCCACTGCTTGCGCAAGGTATACATTCTATCGTCTGATTCTGACATCCTTGGTGTCTGTACAGGATTAGCCGAGCCCCGCAAAATATGATTAGGGTTGAGCGGCTCCTCTTGGTCCACGGTCCCTGCACATGAGTAAGTGGACGTGAATTAACGACGTTCTCAGCTTCAATTAGCAACTTCCTTGTTGTTGTTCTAGTACACGCTTCACACACCTCACCAGACGTGCCCAGAGACCTCCTTCGGACGGGTTATTGTGGCAGTTGAATAGCCAGTCGACTCCTTTCGCTGAAATCTCATAGTGAATACGTGGACAGTCGAAAACCTCAGAAAAACGTTTGGCATCCTGATCAGCGCCGACGAAATTTTTACCATTGTCGCTACGCATTCTCACTGGCACTCCTCGGCCGTTAATAAAATTTCAGATAACGACTATACAGGTCATACAATAAGAACAGTTTTATGCAAACTGATGTAAGACTAAGAGATCATTACCATTTTACTCGTTTATGTAGAGGAGCTGTATTTTCAGAAAGCAAGTTAAAATTGCGGATATATCACTTATTCCCAATCTTTTTTCACAATCTTACAGGATAGGATTGTCATATTTTTGTGAAAAGTAAAAATAATACCGCTAAACAAAGAAAACTATATTCCACTTTCTAAGAGAGTATAGCTATATATTTGTAAAGATCTTTCATTAGGTTGAAGCAGATTTCTTCAGTCAAGTATAGATTCATTAGCAAAAAATTTATCTATGAACGATTTACTAAAGATTATACAAAGAGGGTTTTCAAAAATAATGAAACTTAGTTTAATGCAAAGAAAAGCCATATTTCACTATGATTGCATTTATTCATAAACAGGATTGATGAGTATTCTCTTCCGCAAATTTCAAAGTCCTATAGCAAAATGTGCAACATAAGTCGTGTTTTATTCAAAAGTGCTTAGCCACTTTTCCACACGAAACAAAAACAAAATCAAAAGTGGGAATAATTCGGTTCACTTTCAGAAGTGAGGATAGATTTACGAAAGATTTGAATTATACATACAACTAGAGGGCATTTATTCGTTTGCTGATGGTTGGCAGCATCCCGTTTCTCCCTATTCTGGGATGTGTTCGTGGATGGCTTATGGCTTAAAATGTAATCTTTAAAACTAAAATCTTCATATAAAACTGAAACAAACTCAATGAAATTTAAAGTACGATTAAGTTCGCCCAATGGAAAGCCACTCAAAGCAACTTTGAAACCAACACTGCGAATGTAGCCGCGAGATTATCTGAAACGTCAAACCGCAATAATAAAAATTTAAAAAATTTAAAAACAAAAGAAAATTGAAAACAAATTATTATCAACAAAATATCGAAAAGGTATAATTTGCTAAATAAATTTTTAAAGGTGTGCTATTGCAATATTTTTCCACTATAGGCGCAACAAAAATTGGACAAGAGAAGAAACACAAGCGTTTTTGCATTTTTACAATGCTCGCAAGAAGGAGTTTCAGAAATCCCGTAAGCATATGCAAATGTCTTGGAGGACATGATTTCTGCTGGCTTTGTAAGTATAAAATATGAATCATTTGTTTTCGAAAGTAAATAAAAAATAATTACAAAAAGAATTCAGGATTCCAACACAAGCGTGAGCCATTTGGAAGTCAAAATTCAAATTATTGAGAGCCTACAAAGCGGCTAAAGACAATGCCAAAGGAACGGGTGCTTCACCTTGTTCACCTCCTTTTGTGGACGAAATGGAGGAGATTTTTGGCGCCAAGGCAGTGCATTCAAAGAGTGAAGCGCTCAATTTGTGTGCCGGAGATAATGTGGTAAGAGTTTATCTTTTATTTGGGTTAGTTCAAGTTTAACTTGACTAGATGGAGCTCCCGTTGCTTTGGCAAACTCCCCTGATGATGTTCCTTCAACATCGGGGTTCACAATCAACTCAGTTGAGGTGGAGACACAATTAGTCCCCTCAAGTCCGGAAGTGACTGTGGCAACGCAGAATTCGGAGGCATCCACTTCAACAACACCATCAACAGCTACGCCAGCAAAGACAAATAAAATTACCCGAGGAGAGTATTTTCACAAAAGGTAGGAACAAAAAAAACTGGAACAGAATTTGATGGCCGAACGCTGGGAGGTATACCAATAAGGAAAGCTTTAAATCTACGAAAAGCTATTAAAAAAATAAATAAGATTAAGTTTTGATTGAAGCTTTTGTTTTTTATTTGGTTATGTACATATCTACAATACTTTTTGGATTAGATTATATGTTGTTCACACAGGTAATCAAACAAAATCTGACGGCGATCATCGGGTGAATTGTTTTCCGGATTAATGTTATCTTGAGAGGAAACTACAGGGTTTAACCTTTCATATCTTACATCATATTGGTCATTATTGACAATGCACAAGCTATGCAAAATGCATGCACTTACAATAAGTTTCCTTACTGAACTAAAGGTTTCGCTGTTCAGTAAATTTATTTAACCTCCTAAAACACCCTTTCAGCAACCCGAAAGCATTTTCGACTACCATTCTTGTAGATGAGTGCAATTAGTCGAATATCCTGTGCGGTAAGTCGGTCGTAGTCTTTGAAAGGGGGAACAAGCCATTTTGTAGAAGCATATGCGGAATCACCCATGAGAAAAGTATTTAACGGAAACAATTGGGTGTAATTGGTTTGCACTGCCCTGTACAATGCAGATCTCCTTAGCATTCTACTATCGTGCAAGGACCGTAGTTCACCACAACATTAAAAGCATTAGTGCTACAAAAAGCAAAGAAATAAATAGTTATGTTTACCTCTTTTGTTTCATTGTCCATTTTATTTTGTCAATTTGTTGTTTACGGTGGCTGTTTGCGATTATATTGATAACAATTTTGACTTTTAATGTCAAACTGAAATCGAGTCTGCCAACTTTGAAATTATATGTAAAAGTGAGTATAAAAGTGAGTTGGAGCGTTTTCTGGGAAAGTGGATACGCACTTTTGAATAAAACATGCCCATAGAGTGTAAAGAAAATGACTATAGCCATGCCTTAAAGAATTGAGTCATCTTAAATGTAAAACTTTACAAGATTTCATGTCATTTTAGCTGCAAACAGATGTTTTATTGTTAACAGATGTAAATTAATAATAAATAAAACACGAGTTTCAAATAAACTTTTAACAATAATTTATTTAATTCCTCTATGAGGAAGCCGCTGACATACGCATTGATCCACTGACCGGAAACAACTCCATAGCAGCAAATGCAACATCAAACCAAAATGTGTGGCTAGGTTTGCATTTGCTGTTTGCGTTCGCTGGGCTTGCAGCAGAAAGTTATCTTAGGTTGCGTTCTCGGGTATAAATGTATTCAAAAAATTTCAACATAACTTGTATTCAAAAAATTTCTCAATGTCATTATTAGGCTTATCCTGGGACGCGATGTTGGAAATAACTAAAATTGATTTAGAACAGATATTAATACGAGTATGTATAATTTTTTTTACAAAGGCATTCGGGAAGGTTAATGTCAGTATAGTCACAGACACGCTATAGCACATATAATAAATATTTACACAATTTTGATGTGAATAAAAAATGCGAATATCTAATGAAATTTGATTGTAATAATTTTAAATTTATATGGATGCGAAATGTCCCAACCACATAAATTATCAAATCCTGGGAATAATACAATTGAATATAAATTAAATCTAAAAAATAATGATGGAGGTCATTCGGGATACGAACCCAAAAAATTGTAAAGGAAAAGTGCCGATATGTTCAGTGTTGTTAAATGTTTCAAAAAATTTTTATTCCGAATTTTAACCAAAAGCTTTTATTAAGCACCAGGTTACAAATTGAATTTTAGCTTGTTCTGCTTAAGCCTTATGATAAAATTTCCAAAGAAACAATGAATTCATTATTGAAAATTCTTACGTTTAGTATTTAATTGCAAATTTAACAATTCTACAAGTTGGTTTGAACCTTTCGAACGTATTGTAAGTCAAATAGAAAAGAAAGATTAAAGTTAAAGCTACTAAAAGAAATAGCCCAATTCAAACTTGTCGAAAGTTAACGCCCTCTAGGAAAGAATAGAATTGGTCATGCCAGATCTTTCAACACTCTCCCCTGGTATGATGGAGCGTTGGTCCGTCTTACCACTCCCATCAGAGCTGGCTACATCTAAAACTGCTAGCTTGGAAACAGGCCTTGTATAAACTCCGGTTTTCGTTTGTACAACAGCGGTTGACTTCCACAGCACGACCTTTAGGCCAGGAATTTTTGGTGTTGCTCTCATCTACAATAATAACAACATCGTTGATAGAAATCGGCTTAGTAGACTGGAATCACTTCGTCCTTTTGTAAGGTTCGGCAGGTACTCGCGAATCCATCTTCGCCAAAATGAATTACTGAATTGTTCAGCAACCATCCAATTCCGCTTCAAAATAGTACTTTCATCGTGGTAATATCCCAAAGGTTTCGACCCATCCGATGAACCCAGTAAAAAATGGTTGGGAGTTAGAGCTCCTTCGTCCTCTGCACTAACTAGAATGTACGTCAACGGACGGCAGTTTATGATGTTTTCAACCTCAGCCATCATCGTCAAAAGAAGCTCATCACTCGGATTTCTGGTAGGAGTAATTTGTGCTAGAGTTGATTTTACCGAGCGAAGTAATCGCTCCCAGCTTCCACCCATATGAGGAGCTCTTGGAGGAATAAATCACCATTTGAGCCTACCTTCACCTATACCTTCAACCAGTTTCTTACCCGAAAATTTGTACCGCTATCGGTATATATATATATCGGCATTCCTTTTCTTGCGATGAAGCGCTGTAGTGCAAGAATGCAAGAGCTTGTTGAAAACGAGTGTGCGATTTCCACAGGTATTGCTCTTACTGTTAAGCAAGTTATCAGCACTCCCCATCTTTTTTCCCTTCGTTCACCCACTGCTATAGACATTTGACCAAAGTAGTCCATCCCGATGTATGAGAAAGGCCTTGTGAAAGATTTAAGCCTAGCTACAGGTAGTTCTCCCATTATTGGAATCGCTGGCTTGGCTGCTGTGTTTCGATATTGTTGGCAGCGATGCTGCACTTTTCTGATCTACACACGCAAACCAGGCATATGAAAACGCTGGCGGACTTTATTGACCACAGTCTCGTTATATTGGTATCGAAATTTGCGATAATAATGGTCTAAAATTAAATTTGTAATGTAATGTTCCTTCGGTAAAACAATTGGCCTCTTTGTGTCGAAATCCATTCCGAGCATTGGATCAATTCGTTCAGCAATAATGAGAACTCCATATTGATCAAGGTAAGGCGAAAGTTTGTTGAGCGTGCTGGTTTTAGGAACTTTTTCTCTTCAATTGCTGTTTTAAGGAGACGTATTTCTTCTGCAAAATGTTCACTCTGTGCCTGCTTCCACAAGTACCGCTCACTACTATCAATACAGTGCAAGAAAAGAAATTCATGTTTGGAGCTCCTGGCTAACTCGACAAATTGATATACTCTTGCCATTGTATAAAGCAATGTCTCCCAATTTGAAAAATTTTTAACGTTTATTATACTTTGACTTACGGTTGTATGATGAAATTGCTCGACAACTTCTTTGTCTGAAAAACATAAGTTAAACTCACTCTTTAGCCAAAACCGTTCCGACTGCGACAAAAAATCAGGTCCTCGGTACCAGTGACTTTCCGAAGAGAAATCGAAGCTTCGTAGCCTCGTCTGCCACATTTAATTTCGATGGTACCCATTTCCACTTTAACGCTTCCGTCTTCTAGAGGATTTCACCGATTCTCACTGACACAAACTGTTGCAGTTTCTGGTTAGGTGACCTTAGCCAGTGGATTACAGTCTTCGAAGCAGTCCAATAAACTTGCCGAGTGAACTTGTTGGAATGGCTTTCCAAAATCTTAGGAGCTAGAGCTTCCAGCTCCATCCTCGGAATAGATATGTGACGCAGTGGACCGACTTTTGTTTTCGCAGCTAATAACCAACATTCAGACTCCTCTCCGACTAAAACCCGTAAGTAGGATGCTGAAGCAAAGGCAGTCTCGCTTTTGTCGCAAAACATGTGTAGCTCGATTTCATCTGCATCAGAGAAGTTCAGCACTGTGACATACAGACGTGAAATGCGAATGTTGTTGATGAGTGGGAATTTTTTTAGCCATTTACTCAATATTAAAAACTTTTCCTCTCTACCAGATTTCCACATCAACTGAAGCAAGATTTTTAAATTTATCATAATGTTTGCAATTAACCCTAACGGATCGTATAAACTCATCAACAACCGAAGAACTTCTCTCTCCGTTGGTTTTTTATTACCACATGCAATTTCTGAACTAATCCGATTGTTGTTGAATTTGAAAAAAAGAGTATCCTTCCTGGTGACCACCTTAGTCCAAGCATCTTTTCAGCACTTGGCATAGGTACGCATAAATCGCTATCTACACTATGACATCTTAGTTTATCAATTACATTTTGTGAATTTGATATAAAATTGCGGATCTCCGCCTTCCTGGGTACATAAATGACATCATTTGCCACGCGTGCAGCTTTCTCCTCATTATCAAAATTAGCGATAAAATCATCGACATAATGATTTCGTATTATGGCATCAGCAGCATCCGAAAAACATAACTTCAAGTACATACGTCCCTACATTATTTGTTGCCTTGTTTCGCCAGAGGAATCGCTGAGCTTCTTGGTCTTTTTTTGTATACGGACCTGATAGAACATTTCTTTTATGTCCGCACACTGGCCCACTTTACGTTCTCGAAAACGAAACAAAATCCCAAGAAGATCCGATGTATTGTCTGGCCCAGTTAATAAAACTGAATTTAAGGAAGTTCCACCTACCTTTGGATTGAAAACCGGGAAAATTGGTAAATACCATGTCTTCTCGCTATACACTGCATTCGGTTGCATTTTGCGCGCATAGCCTTTGCACAGATAGTCGTCGATAAGATTTGAAATCAAGTGTCGAAGTTTTGGTTCTCTTACCATTCTCTTTTCAAAGCATTGAAGTCGATGATATGCGTTCAATTTACTGTCTGGTAGACTAATATTTTTTGCTTTCCACAACAGTAGGATTTCGAACTTATTGCCAATTCTTTTGGCATGAGCGTCTAAAATTCGTTTCGCTACGCATTCGAATGAAGACAACAGTAAAACTTTTATAACTCCATGATTTTCCGTAGCAAAATATTCCTTCACAGCATCGCTCAGAAGCGCATCATCATCTCGCCGACACTCACACTGAGGTTTGATTTTGCATCACAAGGGCCAAACACCATCCAGCCTAACCGTGTTTTTGTTGCAAGCGGCTCTTGTATACCTCCCTCTCTTGTTCGAAGTGCAACTCCAAAATGCCAGTGCTTTAATCCAATTAAAAATTTAGCCATTCTTGATGAGTCGATTGATTGTTGTGGTAAATCCAATGTTTCCACGGTTCGTACGCCACCAATTGAATACTTATTTTTCTCTTCTTTGTCCGAAACTAAAACTGTTACCATTTTCGAATTGGGTTCTTCCCGCACTGTATTTGCTGTCCACTTCAATTGCAATGGTACATGTACTCCTTCTATTCCCAAGTCTTCTGCTACCTCTTTTTCTATGAGAGAAGTGGATGACACATCGTCTAGGAAGGCAAATGTCTCCGCCTGCGTGCACTTCCCATAACTTCCCGGTATCACCCTGAAGAGAATTTTGTTTTCGTTTGGCTGATTCGCATTTTAGATTGTTTTTATTTGGGAGAAGACAAAACGTGTGTGTTGTTGACGACAGGGTTTGTATTTGAAGTTTCGTCGGTTACAGTCTGGGTTGGAATTGTCAAAGCTGGAACTGCTCGAACTGGAACTTACAGAGCTGAAGCTGTTTTAGCCGACATTTTTTTTTTTTTAAAGAACTTAACACTCAAGTGGGTGTGAATATACTTATAATGCCTCAGCATGTGTTAAGTTTTTTTGGAAAATGGGATAGAGGGAGAAAAAAATATGTTTGGGCTCAGTGGTTATTTCGCTCCATGGCAGGCATTCAACATTTGATGGGGAGACTAAATTCTTAGTGGAAGTTGGCTTGATGTTGATTTCTAGTCAACTACTCGTCTTGCTTGATTTTGAAAAAATGGATGATATGTCTTTCGGGCGAGGCTGGGATTCGAACACCGAACCTTCCGATCTGAAAATCCACTACCACGGTCACCCACTGACATTGTGGTCAGTTGGGTGTTGTTGTTGTACTTGTGTAGGAGTTCATTATGACGAAAAATACATCCGTCTTCTCCACACAGTCGATTAGACGAGCATCAGTTGGCATAGAAATGTAGGTATATTCGGCATACTCTTCTTTCTTTTACCATAGACCATCGTTGTTGTAATTTGAGGTTAAGAAAAGTTGTACATTTTTCAACAGATGAGCAATTTTTGTTGCAAATTTTACATTTTTTGGTCGAGGTGTCATCGTGAATGTTCATACAACCATGAACTAAACTGCGAAATGTCCACTACTAGAAGTGATTGTTTATAAATCGTCCAATTAAGACGAATAGTGGGTGGTAACCTCTCAACAAGCTCCTGTAATAAAATGGGGTTGCACAAATGTTCTCAACGTCTAGAGAGTATTTAACAAGTGAATGCAACCTATCCGCTTTGGATGCCGAATCACTTCTAATTTTTTGCAGCAATGAATTTATAATGATTTCTGGTCGACCGAAATAATAATCCTTACTTGTCCAGGGTGTGACAAATAACTGCGGATAGTTTCAAGCGCTTATCCCTTAAGACTGGCACGAAGTCTTCCTAAGTTTTATTCATCTGAAAATCCACAATTTTTTTTTTTGTCTTTATTAACTCGCTTTAGAGAATAACAAATTACATATTTATTACATTACGTTAACATACAAAGAATTAGTAAAGAAATAAATAAAAATAAAACCAAAATGAAAACCAGGCTATCTATAGTTCAGAGGGAACTAGAGATGATAGCATTTACAATTATAAACTCAAATTAGGTGGGGTCGCAGTATATTATTAATTTTTAGTTACAATGTTTGTAGTGCAAGAGAGGAAAAAAGAAAAAAAACCAGAAAAAATAATAACAATAGAAAAAAAATAATTAAATGATTCAGATAACAGATAAGAGATGTAAAGTTTGCTAAGGACTGAAACGAATAAAATCTGTAAATTTTAATACGGGCTGTACTTCCAATGCATAAAAATTGCAATCCCATTTTGTACCCAAATTAGCCTGTATATTCTCTAGTTTCAGTTTGTTATTGATTTTAGTTCGGTGCGGTTTAAAATATTTATAAAATAGGAGTCAAGAGGAACGCCGTAAAAAGATCATCGACAAATGGCTCGAAAATACTTCGCGTCCAAACCATTTCATCGCAAAAAATTTAAACATAGCATGCAGTACAGTGGATTCTGTTATTAAACGATATTTGGAGACGTTGACAGTTAAGCGAAAACAGAAAAGTGGAGCTACAAGTGGAGCACATATACAAATTTGGACAGGAAAATAGTGGGCACCATCATAAAAAACCGGAATATGTCATCCAGGGATGTTGCTCGAAATATAATACCAACCAAACAATGGTACAAAGATCTAAAAAACGTAACGGCCTAAAAACTCGAAAAAAACAAAAAATATCAAAGTTACTAAAAACCAAAAAAAAAGTCATAAAAACACGAGTCCGAAAGCTAACATATATGAGTTGGTCGGCAACAAGAACCCGTGCTTGGTTTTGGATGACGAAACTTACGTCAAAGCCGACTTTACTACACTTCCAGGTGCGCAGTTTTACAACTCCTTTCAAGCTGAGATTCTTCCGCAATCAACAACATCGATTGGGATGGAAAAATTCACCCGAATTTGGCAGGTCATTTGCCAATGTGGACACAGAAGCTAATCGTTTATTACAACGGGAACAATTAACGGAGAAGTATACATTAACGATGCCTAAAAAAACGGTTGATTCCTTTCTTAAGCAAACACAAGGGTTCAACATTATTTTGGCCAAATTTAGCTTCAGCTCACTATGCTCATGCGACGTTGAGCTTTCTTGTTGCTAAAAACGTCGACTTTGTCCCAAAAGACAGGAATCCACCCAATGTTCCACAGTGCCGTCCCATTGAAAGGTATTGGGCTTTGGTCTAAGCTAAATTGAGGAAAAGTGAGCAGTGTGCAAAGGACGTAAAAGATTTTAGTGTGTTATAATAGGGGTGAGGTTTAAGATAAAGGGTAGAAGGTAGAAAGAAAATGGTTTGAGTATTTAAAAATATAGAATTATAGAGGACGTTGGAGATGAGAAGGTGACAGGAATTGAGGATGTGGACCGGACTGGGAAAGGAACGGAAAGGATGCCTCGGAGTGAGGAGCGTGGCATGCTTCCGAGGCACGGCTAGGCTCGCCGGATGGGGCTGGTTCTTGTCCTCACTCCTTGACAGGACCTACTACAACAAAAAAACATAAATCATGCCGACATACAATTCAAACTAACAACCATAATAACGGACGGAACTTACGATGCTGAGGGGCGCTGTGGTGTTGATCAGCGCTGGCCATTTCTCTCCCAACCTGAAAATCCGGTGGCCGACTTCAGGATTTCCCCAATGAGCGAACATCGTCTCACCCGCTCACATCATCTCCAGATGAACTTTGCTTCCCTATGACACTCCAAAAAAATTTTTATTAGCAGCTCATGATAGCGCCTGCTTGCATGCTATTGGTTTTAAAGAAATCCAAAAAAAAAATTTTTTTTTTCTTTTTTGTCTTTTATTATTTTGTTTTACATTTATTGTTTACTTTCGGGCTCTAGAATACTCTAAGCTTGATTAAATTTATATACATATATGTACATATGTGATTTATTATCCAAAATTGCTTTCAGTTTAAAATAATTACAGGGATGTGTATGTATATAAATTGTTTTTTTTTTGACGGCAAACAAAAAAACTAATATCCATTCATCCCTTCTCCTGAGATGTATATATGTATATGTATTTCTGACTACCTAATTTGAGCTCAAATATCGGTTGGTGTCGCAGCCATTTTGCTGCCTTATATCCTTATATAACTAGAACGATATTAGTTTTTTTTTTTTTGCTGAATTTATATGAATAATATGTACATATAGAGGTACTAACAGCACTAAGAAAACAGTGGATACAGTACAATATAACTATTAAATAAATTATAATACTATATATAAATTATAAAGCTATAAGTAAATTATGGCACTATAAACAAATTATGATACTATAAATAAACACTAAACAGATCTTTGCCTACTAAATTGCTAAAAAAACAGTTTTTTTTTTTAAATTAAACCCACAAAAAAAAATATAATACATTAAATTGGGGACTTTGCCGACATTTGGACGACTTCAGGTAATCGAGATTAAGAAAAAAAATTGGCGATCACAGTATTTTTTTTTTGCCGTGATCGCCCCGTTCTTATTTCCTGGCAGGTATTTATGTCTTTATTCCTTTTGCTTTTTTTTTTTGACTTTCACTTCTTTTAGAAAAATTTAAATTTATATATACAATATTTTTTTTTTTTTTTGTGGACGATTACTGCAACTCAACTTGTTGCAATCACTGCACTTGGTATTATGGCGTGATGCGTTTTGCTCTCCTGATTCCAACGTCTTCCTGTTCTGTTGCTTTTTGTACCATCATTTAGCCACTCCACAGGCTTGTTCATCGTAGGCAATCATGGTTCTCTTCCGAATAGCTTATTGGAAGTTTTAAGCTATTGCTCCCTACCTTACCCACTGCCTAAAATTATTGGTTCTAAGCCTTGCTGGCTTGGCACCACCTTCTTGGTTTTCTTCGAAAATCGAAATTCATTCGAAGTTCGAATTCCTATCCCCACCATCTGGGTTCAGGGTTTGACAATTGTCAAACAAATTAAATTATTTTGTTTTGTTTTATATAGATAGGAAGGTGTTCTGGTAAGTATTTGGATAAGTTTTTATTTTTATTCAATCTAATTCTTTTTTTTTTACAGGGAGATGTAACAAAACTCTGGGCTTTAAAGAGTCCTTACGACGGAAAGGACAGAGGACAGCTACCTGGATTGGAACAATTGGACGTGGTGAAGAACCCCACGCTATGACCAGCCGGGAGTGAAATCATTGAACGACACAGGTACATATCTATGTTCATTTCTGTTTATGTGCGTCAGGGCAATGAACTTCCCAAAACAGCTGTGCGAGTTCTTGGTTTGATAGCAGTTAGCAACGTAAGTACATATAGAAATAAATATATACATACGTGCAAATATATTGAATACATAAAAAAAAATCTACTCGACAAATAAATTTCTAAGTTTAAGTAAATAATAATATATATAGATAAATAATTAAATAAATAAACATTTAAATAAATAAAGGTATAAACAAACAAATGTATAAATAAATAAATATATAAATAAATAAATAAATATATAAATAAATAAATAAATATATGAATAAATAAATATATATAAAAAAAATAAATTACTCTCTATACAATTACATATATGAATAAATAAATACTTAATCCTAATTCAGTCTATAGTCTCTAATTCTATATAAATAAATAAATAAATAAATTAGTTAATGATTATAACTTTATGACTACATGGATGGTTCTTTTTGTGTAACTTTACGTTGCTGTCACTGTTTCATGTCCTTCGCGTGATAAACTCCGACTTCTGTTCCAACTAGATTTTCCAACTCATACAAGTTCCGACCAATTGCTCTGACTACACGACATTTAACATATTTGGGACACAGTTTAGATGCTAAGTACATGGACGTGTCACTTAAAACAAAATTTTTTCGGTATACCTCTTGGCCAGGTATATATCGTACTGTTCGTGTTCTCGTGTTGTAGGTTTTTGCGCTCCTTTTATAGGATTTCTTAATGTTCTGCTTCATTGTATTTCTCAAGCACTGCAATCGATTTCGCCTTGAGAGAGTTAATAGTTCTCCGTCCTCCACAGCATTGAGTCGTTGAGCCAGTTCATAGCAACTTCCGTGTGTCATCATATTTATGCCAAACAAGGCAAAATATGGTGATACAACGATTGAACTATGCACAGAACTCCTCAACGATCCCGCTATGTCACTTAAGTGAAGATCCCAATCACGATGGTCATTCGTTATGTAAGATCTTATGGCCGTGATTATTCATCTATTCGCTCTTTCAGACGCATTCGATTGAGGCGAGTAATTGGCGGTTCTCAGGTGTCGAATTTGCAGTTGTGTCAGAAGATTTTGGAAGTCTTTTGCCAAGAACTGCTTACCATTGTCCGAGTGTATTACTTGTGGTACACCGAACATGTTAAAAACGTCTTGTAGAAACTGGACAACACTGGATGAACTTGCATTTCTAAGCGCTTTCAATAAAACAAACTTTGACAAATGATCGAGAACCACAAATATAAATCTTTTTCCGGATCTTGATCTGGGGTATGGTCCCAAGAAATCTATATAGAGTTTCTGGAATGGACGATCAGTACAAAAGTTTGTTGACATTGGCGGACGTTGTATGAGGTTGGACGGTTTACATAGTTTACATGTAACGCAATTGGACACATATCGACGAATTTGGATTGTCATATTTGGCCAATAAAAGAATTGCTTGATCCTGTGTATTGTTTTCGCAACACCACCATGTGAAGCTTGCGGAGGATTGTGTGCTCTTGAAATCAACTCCTCTGTGAGATCCGACGGGATCCATAACTTCCAGTTGTGTTCAACCGTGGACTCATCTCCGTATGGTGGCAGCGACCGTTTATACACATAATCTTCTTCTATTTTTAGGTCTGGCAATTCTTCTTGGTGTTGTCGGATCGTTTTTATTAGCTCTAAATATTCATCTGACTTGAACGCTTCGGAATTTAAATCCATAAGTGGAGCGATGTCTTCCATTTCGAGGCTGTCGATATGTACACGGGACAGATGGCATAATGGCATAATGTTTAGCGAACCTTTCCGGTGTTCGATTTGGAAGGTATATTTTGGCATAATGTTTAGCGAACCTTTCCGGTGTTCGATTTGGAAGGTATATTTTTGCAGCTCCAGACTCCATCTTCCAAGCCTGCCGGAGAGGTTCTTGAGGCCCATCAGCCACCTTAGACTAGAATGGTCGGTAATGATGGTAAACGACATACCTTCCACGTAGGGTCTGAACTTCTGGACGGCCAGTACCGCTGCTAGACATTCTTTCTCTGTCACACTATAATTGCGTCTACACGAATTTAATTTCTGCGAGAAGTACGCGATGGGGCATTCCTCTTTAGCTTCGTTAATTTGGAATAAGACTGCACCTATTCCCAAATCAGAGGCGTCACACTGGATGAAAAATCTTTTGGAAAAATCGGGGTGGATGAGTACTGGAGTGGTTGTTAATGCAGTCTTAAGTGCTTCGAAGGCTTTCAGCGCCTCATCAGTCATCAGAAAAGGTTCTTTATTTTTCTTCGGGGTTTCAGTTAAGGGGGCAGTCAGGCTAGAAAAATCCCTGATAAATCGTCTGTACCACCCAGCGAGGCCGAGTAGACTGCGTACTTGCTTTCGGTTTTTCGGAACGGGTAGATCAACGACCGCTTCGATCTTGGCCGGATCGGTCTTAAGCATCCCACCACCGACTATGCAGCCTAAGTAGCGAAGTTCCTTGAAGCAGAACTTTGACTTAGTCAAGTTAATGGTGAGGTCCGCTTTCCGCAAGCACAATGCGACCTCCTCGAGCAATGCGAGATGAGTCTTGAAGTCTGGAGATACAATAAGCAAGTCATCGAGATAGACGAAGACTCTTTCTCTTAAACGGGATGGTATGACCTTATCCATTAACCTACACATCCTTTGGGCCGCATTACACAACCCGAAGGGCATGACAGTAAACTGGTATAAGGGTCTTCCCGGAACCGTAAAAGCAGTTTTCTCCCTACTCCGTTTCTCCAGCGGTATCTGCCAGAAAGCATCTTTTAAATCGACACTACTGATATAGTAAGTGTCCTGTAGCCGACTGAGAAGCCCGTCGATATGGGGGAGAGGGTAAGCGTCTTTTTTCGTAAGCTCGTTGACTTTACGAGAACCCAGGCAAAGTCGATTTTTACCTGGTTTTCGTATGAGTATAACGGGCGAACACCACGGACTCTCACTCTCCTCAATAACGCCGAGACTTATCATCCGGTCTATCTCAGCATACAGAAGATCTTGTATGGCTGGGGAAACAGGGTAGTGACGTTGCTTTACAGGTTCCACCTCCCCGGTGTTGATGACATGCTCCTCCAACGATGTTTTTCCGAGACCATGCTGGGTGAAACAGCGAAATTTTGTTTTGACTGCCTCTAGTCTTGACTGATCCCTTACTGATAACTGGTGAGTATCTGTATTATTTATATTACCTGTTAGTGTAATTGAACCTATAATTTCAGGCGCTATTCCGAAGGTCTTCCAAAAATCAACCCTTAGGTACAACTCCTGGTCGAGACTTGGGACTAGAAAAAAGGTTATCATCTTGGTCGCATCTTTATACTGTACTGGTGCCGTGACTCTACCGATAATGGCTTGGTTCTTCCCATCGGCAGTTTTCACGCCAGAGCTATTAAATGAACAAAACGTGAATCTATTTTTTTGACTAACTGTTCACAATTTTTTCCTAATATACTTATGCTAGCCCCGCTATCCAGTAGACCTAGCATTTCGCTTTCTCCAATTTTTATCTTCGCATAGGGCCTTGGATCAGAGGGTGTGTCGGCTACCGTTGACGCTATTGCTCTCCTGACCATCTTTCTAATTTTATGTCTCTCTCTAACTTTTAAAATTCTATTAGTTACTATCCTTTTTCCACCCATAATTCTATGTCTTGCCTTATTATATTCTTTTAATCTCACATGCAGGGGTTTTATATCCAATTTCTTTGGCTCTTCAACTTCTTTTATTTCTTGGTCCCTCTTTAGTATTCTAGTCTGCCCCTCATTTCCTTCTATGTCTTCTTCTATCTGGATGATGACACATCCTTGATTCTTTATTCGGGGAATTGCGTCGAACGCAACTTCCCCACTGACATCACGTTCCTCTGGCTGTTTTCCGGGTTGCACCGACGACATTTAGGAGTTATCACTCCCTCTTGCCCACACCGGTAGCAGAAGATGTTTCTACTACTAGATGGACAATCCATGAAGGTGTGACCCTCGGCCCTGCAGTTCCAGCAAGACAATTTTCTTGGCTCTGCAAAACTTCTTGTCGGCTTTGGCCTCGGTTCACCATACTGCATGGCTGCCATCTCCCTGATCTCTGAAGTGTCATCTTCCGGATTTATGTAAGCTATGCCACTCAAATTATTTCTATATAGATTTTTTTCTCGGATCGGGAAGGCATTTTCTGCATCTTTGCAAGCGTATCTCAGTTGATCTAAGGTAAAAATAGCCCTGGGATAAACCAACTTTCCAATTCGTACGTTTAAATTTCTTTTGATTATTTTAACCATTTCAAACTCTGGGGCTTGAATGGTCATTTGTGATCTGAGTTTGGCGATGGCCGCGAAAAATTCATCAGTTGACTCTCCGGTACCTTGCCTGCGGTCCATAAGGTCTCTCATTATTTCGAAGTCTGACTTCGCATTGCGGAATTGACGCATGAGCGCATCACGCAGAGATGGCCAATCCGAATAGTAGTTAGCTCTTTTAAACTGCCAGTACCATTCGTATGCAGTGCCGGAGAGGAGGATGTGGAAGGCGCGCAAAATCGCAGACCATGGACACTCGTACTGGCGGTGAAGTGTTTCCAGTCGGAAAATGAAGTCCTCCACAGTTAGCGAATCCGGTTTTTCTTCAAAGTAAATGCCCCACTTGTCGACTTTTATCGGGCCTCTTATATTAGTGCGGTACCTCGGATTGGTTGTGTGCTGTGGAGGGCTCTGAACCATTCCCAGAGTTTGTATAGGAGGGGATTCTTGTCTCTGCTGGTTCATCCCTTGGTCACTGGAACTTGGGAAATGAGTTTCTCTTGGTTGAAATGGTTCCGAAGTTAGATCTAGGTGGGAATTTAACTTTATTTGTGAACGATACTGCTCCGAATGATTTGATACTGATGCTTGCTTGGATGCAGGGTATTGTTTCTCTAATTGTTGAGGACCTTGTTTAGGATCCTAGATTGAATCAACTTTTGTTTGCCTAAGCAGTGGTTGGATTAGTTCGTTTATATTTTTCGTAAACTCGAGGAAGCTTCTTCTCATTTCTTCTTTCATCGGGTTTGTGATTTCTTCTTTTAGGGACTCGTTATATGAAGAATAAGCATTCACCACAGCCAGGTTAACATAAGCCCTGATGTCTGAAGGTAGACTATTTTCGTTTGTGTTGTCATTTTGCGTATTGTTAACATGTTTCTGCTCTTTTAATAGCGTGATATCGGACCTAGTGCTTTGAGTGAGGATTTCTATCCCTACGGCTCTCTGCTGACTAAGGCTACTAAAAGATGGTGGGCCTATGGAATCGCTTGAGCCACTGTGGCTGAGAGGTATGGAAGGAGGTGGGAGTTGTGAGAACGAGCTTGCTGACGGAGGATAATTTGTTGTGACTGCTGTCATTTGTTGCAGTGGTACGGCGAGAGTATTACTTTCTATATTTATAGGTGGTGCAGTTAATGTTGCTGGTGGCACTCTACCACCTGGTGGACTGTGCTGTACTTTTGGTATTGTACCTGTCACCTTATGGGAAACCTGTGCTCGAGTAAGCCTACGATTTTGTTCAAATTCGCTGCTTCTTCTCATCTTTTGACTTTCTTTTTCAGACTCATCCATTTTAAGAAGGGTACTACCAACAACAACTTTCAACTAAAATCCTTGAGATAATGAAAACTAATTATAAACAAGCAGGTATCAAAGAAATCTAACGGTTTCGTGCTAACAATGATATAGGTTTATTTTATGTTAGAATCTTAATATGCATATGTCGGGAGTGTTCCGCAACGAGCCAACCAAAATACGAGATCTGTATTTGGATGTGAAGAAGATTATACATATACAAATTTTTCCTACTCAATTGCAAAAAATAAGTATGTATGAAGTAAATTATGTAACAGTAAAGAAATCAAAAAAAAATATATTGTGACGCATTTGCAACATTCAATTGAGTATCTATTTCAAGGTCAAAAACCATGTAAACAAACAAATATAGGTACTCATATACATAACATATATACATATATCACACTCTATAAATAAATAAATAAATAAATAAATAAATAAATAAATAATTAAATAAATAGATAAATAAATAAATAAATAAATGATTAGAACACAAAAAAAAACAATTACTGAATGATTAAAAAAAAATATTAATAAATGAATAAATACATTAAATGAAATATATGGCATTATAGAATAAAGAATCGAAATAATGGTTTGTATTTGGGTCTTCTAATTTTCTTGATTCTAACGCCGGAGTGTCTTAGGAAGCTTTTCTCGGCAGTTACTATGATGTTTCAGGCTGTTGTCGATGTGCCGGAAATTTAGACTGCGGACGGACGTGATGTTATCCCTCAGCGCGGTAAATGGTAAACAAAAAAATTTAGACTGGGCATAATACGACACATATAAAGAGATACTGTACTCATTGTTCCCGCAATTCCAGACCAGCCTGGAGGCCTCTGCTGGAAGACTTGAAACGATTTGTACAGTATGTACGTGAGGAAGCTAATATATAAGGACGGAACAGTGCTACAAGTGCATGCAATAACAACATTGAGACTAGGTCACTGTAACCGTATACAAACACAATACGAATAGAAAGGAAAATTGAAACTATGATAGGAAAATGAAATGCACATTTAAAAGAAAAGAAAAAAAAAAACGTAGGACTACAAGTTTGTGTGAGTTGTTTTTGTGGTCATCATCAATTCAAGTTGATACTCGTATGTCAACTGACTGCCACTTGAAGACTTACGGGTCCCTTGATGATGGCCACGGGAACATCTCCAGATGGACGATTAGTACGGACGTTTGACAAGAACATACGTTGGGCGCCATTTTTTGTTATAATAGGGGTGAGGTTTAAGATAGAGGGTAGAAGGTAGAAAGAAAATGGTTTGAGTATTTAGAAATATAGAATTATAGAGGACGTTGGAGATGAGAAGGTGACAGGAATTCAGGATGTGGACCGGACTGGGAAAGGAACGGAAAGGATGCCTCGGAGTGAGGAGGCAAATATCGGTATGGTGTCGCAGCCATTTTCCTGCCTTATATCCTTATATAACTAGAACGATTTTATTTTTTGTTTTTTTTTGCTGAATTTATATGAATAATATGTACATATAGAGGTACTAACAGCACTAAGAAAACAGTGGATACAGTAAAATATAACTATTAAATATAAATTATAATACTATAAATAAATTATAAAGCTATAAGTAAATTATGGCACTATAAACAAATTATGATAAACACTAAACAGATCTTTGCCTACTAAATTGCTAAAAAAACAGTTTTTTTTTAAATTAAACCCACAAAAAAAAATATAATACATTAAATTGGTGACTTTGCCGACATTTGGACGACTTCAGGTAATCGAGATTAAGAAAAAAAAGCTGGCGATCACAGTATTTTTTTTTTTTTGCCGTGATCGGCCCGTTCTTATTTCTTTTGGTGGATGAGGATGTCGTCGGACTCCTTGCTGTTGTTAGCGTAACGCAACTAAAACCCCTTTCCCCTCGAAAGGGCCTTCAATTATTCTTTCTGCCTCTTTCGCCTTTCAAAAAAAATTGTTTTGTTTTTTTTTTTTCTTTGATTTATTTCACCTTTGTCTATGAAATTTACTATTTTTTTTTAACTTTCGCACTATTTCCTGGCAGGTATTTATGTCTTTATTCCTTTTGCTTTTTTTTTTTGACTTTCACTTCTTTTAGAAAAATTTAAATTTATATATACAATATTTTTTTTTTTTTTGTGGACGATTACTGCAACTCAACTTGTTACAATCACTGCACTTGGTATTATGGCGTGATGCGTTTTGCTCTCTTGATTCCAACGTCTTCTTGTTCTGTTGCTTTTTGTACCATCATTTAGCGACTCGCTCCCACTACCACAGGCTTGTTCATCGTAGGCAATCAGGGTTCTCTTCCGAATAGCTTATTGGAAGTTTTAAGCTATTGCTCCCTACCTTACCCACTGCCTAAAATTATTGGTTCTAAGCCTTGCTGGCTTGGCACCACCTTCTTGGTTTTCTTCGAAAATCGAAATTCATTCGAAGTTCGAATTCCTATCCCCACCATCTGGGTTCAGGGTTTGACAATTGTCAAACAAATTAAATTATTTTGTTTTGTTTTATATAGATAGGAAGGTGTTCTGGTAAGTATTTGGATAAGTTTTTATTTTTATTCAATCTAATTCTTTTTTTTTTTTTACAGGGAGATGTAACAAGTGCTAAATTGAAAAGAACGTCCAAAAAGATCTCGGATGTAACTGTCACCAAACTTATGAAGGACATTCGAAAGAAGTTGAGGAAAGAATGTGAACCCAAATATTTTTTTTAATTTTTTGTAATTGTGAATAAATTTAATAAAAACAGGGTTTTAAAGCAAATGAAAAAAATTTACATAAATTATGAAAATATTTTTTTTTTAACTTTGAAGTTTCCAAATTTTATTCGTTTCAATCCTTATATCTTCATAACTTATACCTAAAAGACAAAGTTTTACCTTCTTTAGAAAAACAGATTTAGATCTTAAGGTTCTAATGCTAATTTGTAACTTATTGAAGAGTCTAGGATCAATTGCCGTATATGGTAGAAATTAAAAAATATTTGTAGATTGTGTTGTGGTACTAGTGCATAATTAAGATTGTTGATTCTAAGATTAAAGTTTGCGGAGCCGCGAGCTAACTCATATCCCGATCTTCTAAAAATCTTTAATACCTTAAAAAAGTATAAATGTTTAAGTGGGAGAATTTTAAGATATCTAAAAAGTGGTAAACTATTGACGCGATGATTTTTATTGCATACAGGGTGAGTTTTTTAACTCACACGAGTGACTTTCGTTTGACCTTGAAAATGGGGCTCAAGGTCAAACTCGTGGTCACAATCTCATGTCCCCTTCAGAACCTTGTGACTTTTGTCTGAAACATTTTTCCCGATATCGCGTATTTTTCGTGTAATTTGGATGTCTCAAGTTAAAAAACTCACCCTGTATATGTAAAACGAACAACGTGTTTCTGAGAAGTTAAAGGAGGATTCAATTTGTTGTCATGAGTACCGCCCCAGGAAACTATACCGTATTCAAGAAGATCTAGATAGCAATAGGGTTTTAAAAAGAAAAATTGCCTTAATTGCTATAAGGTATTTCTTAAGTGCACTAGTATGTGCAGACCAATTCATCCTCCAATCAAGTATAACACCAAGGTACTTAAACGAATCGACTCTCTCTATGGTGAAACATTTATCAGAACAAGATTCCGTTACAAAATAAGTTTGCGAACATTTGCTCGATTTACAAATATGATCAATGTGTTTGAATTTATTACAATTAGCGCAAAGAAAGGAGTAAGTTCCAAAGCCAAACCTCCATCCGCACACATTGAAAAACATGATTTTAGTTTTATCACTTATCACCAAATTATATTGTTGAAACCAGAGGCTTAATATCTCCGGTCATGATTTATATCGAGCTGAATTACTTTGAAAAGTGCATGACATATCAACAGCCAACGCATTAGCCTTACTTCGAAAATTTTATGAAATTAGCGAGTTAATGAAAATCAAGAAAAGTATCGGACCAAGTACCGAACCTTGCGGGGCTCCAATGGTAATGTTTCTGCTGGAACTAATTTGCCCAATAATTTTCACTTTTTGTCTTCTATTGGAAAGATAAGAAGAAAACTATTTATGTATCATGCCTCTGAAACCACATTTGTACAATTTATCCAAAAGTATATTGTGATCTGCCATGTCAAAAGCTTTTGTTATATCGATGAAAAGAGCTGCAGTTAATTTTCTATCGTTAAAACTATTAAAAACATCAGTGCAGAAGTTTAACAGTGCTCCTTCAGTAGAAAAACCCGGGCGAAAACCGAATTAAGATTTACAAAAAAATTCTTTCTTTTTTTGAAAAATTTATCATTCTGTTTTTTCAGCTTTCTCAAAAACTTTAGAGAAGACAGGAAGAAGTGAGATAGGTCTATAACTAGTAACTGATGTCTTATCACCCTTTTTGAATAAAGGTGTCACTTCGCCCTATTTCAAACCATCTGAAAATACACGCAATGGAGACACTTTTGACCATAGAATGTCACAAATATTCAAGGCTATTTTCTTAACAAAACTATTCGAAAGGCCGTCACTTGTCTTAGAGTGTGAGTTATTAAGAGAAGAAATAATCTTGAATATTTCGAAAGATGTTATTGGTTCAAAATAAAAACTGACACAATAAGATACATCATCAAAAGTACATTGACATTTCGAAACATTAGCACAGCTATCTGATACTACTTTGTTACCAATGCAAACAAAAAAGCGATTGAATTTTTCAGCAACTTTCTTAGGGTCACTGAGGATAGTATCAGAATCTTTTATATTTTCAACGAAATTAGTGACAGTAGATTTATTTTGAATTTCTCTAACCAATTTCCATTCTTTTTTCGAGTCACCTTTGACTTCCCGAAACTTGTTTAGGTAGTAGTTAAGTTTACAATTTTTAACATCTTTGGAAATATCTTTACAAATTTTTTTATAAGCTACAATAGTACTAGAATTGTTTTGAAATTTGGTTTTCATTTTGTCTTTAACCTTTTTAAGCAGTTCCCTTGTTATCCAGGGTTTTATTCACACTAATTTTTATTTTTTTCGAAGTAAGAATAATGTAATTACTGAGTGCATCAACAAAGTAACTGTAAGCTTTCGAAGGAAGCGAAGAAATTCATTTAGCGCACGGTAATCAGTGGTAGTACTCTATCACGAAGGAAGTATATTTGGACTAACAACACAATTGTATTTAATACTCAGACATGTCATACAGTGATCAGAAATTTGTAAATCGAAAAGAGAGCTATAAAACAAGAGATCTTCAGGTCTGCAAAAACGCACCATGATATGGTCTATACAGGTACTTGAGGATTCATTAATACGAGTAGGTTTGTTAATACACGATTCAAAACCGAAAGATGCTAATAGGAATAAATAATTGTCAACCTCTGCAGAATCCTGCATGATGCCAATATTAATATCGCTTAATAAGATAATGTCATGTCCTGACGCACTTATTAATAGACCTTCCAATTCCTCCAGAAACATTTTAACCAAAGACTCATTAAGTCTATAAACACAGAATATACTCGTAGTTAGTTTCTTATCACTGATAGATACTTTAATAAGATCACAACTCTGCAAATTAAAAGAAACAACATCGACATTAAACTCATTTTTAATAAAAACGGCATCACCTCCAGAAGCATAGGCATTATTGTAACATAGAAAAAATTCATAGCCATCAATATTAAAGATACTTCCTCATCATAAATCCATGTTTCTGTTAGGAAGATAAAACTTGGCTTATTATCAAACGAATCTAAATGGACAAGAAGGTTATCAAGATTTGTACGAATACTCCTTATATTTCGGTGAACAATACAAAAGGTGTTAAGGTAGTTCTGGTTATAAACAAGATCGAAGGAGTCAGTATTTATGCAGCTTACAGAGGGGATATTTAGATTATAATCTCGTGATTCAAACATAAAAATTTAATCTAAAGCTTGGAGATCAGACTCCGACTCAATAATTATATATTTATCATTATCCCCTTTGTGCATAAATATTCTTCCTGCTTTCACCCACACATACCCTCGTACTTAAACAATTTCTCTTTTTGCACCTTTGGCACAGCACGTAAAAATCGCCTTGTTGTACCACTTAAGGATTCATTAATAAAAATTTTAGAAATACGTTTACAGTTAAATTATATGTGTCGTTAAATTATACTTTCTACAAACTTTTTTTTTCATTATTGCTTTTTTTCCAATATTAAACACGAATTGAATTTTACCACAAGTACCTTAGACATATCACCATCTAAATCAGTTTTCTCTTTAATTTTTTTTACATAACAATTGTCAATATCCGCTTCAGAAAAATCTGCGCACATACCTTTTGAAAAAATTTGCAGCGCACAGTCAAGAGCATTATTAATGTTTAGGAACGCCCACAATCTCAACACATTTTTCTCTCTTCTCCTGTTGCATAAAATTTAAATCTCTTCTGAGGTCGTTGACTTGTTGCTTAAGTTAGTTTTTTTCTTCTTGGAGACAGCTGATCAGCGAAAGAGCAAGTGCATTCTCAGATCTGAGTGATACAATATCTTTGGTGGACATGTTCTAACGTTATTTCCTTATTGTCTAGCTGTGGTGGTCCGTGGTTCATGTTGTTGTTGTTTTGACTGTTGTTGATTTTGAGAGTTTTGTTGGTGACACAGTTGACTCTGCTCTTCACTTGATGGCTTTGGAAACGTAGGTGTAATTTCGTATGGAGTGAGTAACAATTGCAGTGCCTGCTCTCGTTCATTGGTGGAATTGTTGAGAGGAGGAGAGCGAAGAGAATTTCTTCTCCCAGTAGAGCATAGCTTACAACGAAATTCCTTTTTCGATTTCTGAAGAAATTCAATATCAGCTGGTTTGATATTCACACAAATACAGTGAAAAAACTCATTACAGCCCACAAATTTGATCGTGGGCTGATCAACTTTTTGTTTGTACACACAAGGCATATTATTAATAATAATGAGAAACCACTACTAAAAAAGAAAAGGTAATTCGCACAGTTTATGAGTACGTGTTGACTCCACGACACTACGACAGTCCGCGTGCTACTCTCGAAACAGCTAATAAACAAAGCCCAATCTTCAGTGTCTCCGCTAAACTTTGGCAACTCTTTGGATGTCGATTGCCGTGCGGCTATTAGACGATGAGAGTGCTTTGGAACTTCTTGAAAACCATTGATTGGGGCTGTTGTTGTGGATCTCAGATGTGGGTCGTGATTGTTTTCATGCAATGTAGAATTCCTTGGGTTTTACTGTACCTTGGTACCAAACCATATGTTGTTCAATATGCTGTTGGTTGGCACAACTGGTCTAGGCGTTCACTTTTGCTGCATGCTTTGGGATTTCAGCCAATTTTCTACACAACTTCTTGAGGTTGTGAGCACTTCGTCTTCGACAATGTCGTCTTCTTCATCAGATGTCATATCTTGCAAAAGTTCGTACTTCTTTGCTAGATACTTCTCTTCTAGCGATGTTTCTTCTTCCAGCCATTTTAATTGAAGGGAGAGTCTTCTGCCTGATAAAGTTCTGGAATTGACCGAAGCTGCCTTTTGGGCATAGGCACGTGTGTCGATGCTCGAACTAATTTTCCTCGGCGACGACCTTGCTGGTGAATCTTCAGGCTTTTCCAGCGACAATTTCGGTAATTGTTGTTAATTGTTTAAAAAGAAATTTATTCCAAATTTTTATCAAAAGCTTTTATTAAGCGCTATGTTACAAATTGAATTTTAGCTTGATCTGCTTAAGCCTTATGATAAAATTTCCAAAGAAACAATGAATTCATTATTGAATAAGATAAACTAATGTACAAAGAAAATTCTTACGTTTAGTATTTAATAGCAAATTTAACAATTTTAACAAGTTAGTATGAACGTTTCGAAAGTTAGCGAGTCAAATGGAAAAGAAAGAATAAAGTTAAAGCTACTATAAGAAATAGCCCAATTCAAACTTGTCGAAAGTTGACGCCCTCTAGGAAAGAATAGAATTGGTGATGCAAGATCTTTCAACACTCAGTTAACCGCGAATTCTGTAATTTATTGTCCCGTTAAATAAAAGATCTGTTGTTTATTAAACGTTATAAAAGAGTCAGACACTTGTGGCTTTATTGTTTTATTTTATACAATTTCTGAGTGCCAAAACCCAATTGTTGGGCGAAAAAATCTCTTCGGGAAATTTTGTTGCCGTTGCGTGGCTTCAACGCTGTCTAGATGATGTCACCAGAGTCCACCATTCTCTCCTTCCGATGAACAAAGTTCTTAGATTTCTTCCTTCGATATAATTTTGGCTTCCTTTTACTGCTGCTGGCTGACACCCCTGTGCTTGACTATCATGCAATGTGTGTACAGTCGAACCCGCTTAATGTCACACCAAACAAGCAGCATAATAATGTGACTTTAAGCTGGTTGTGACATAATCTGAACTCGAAAAAAAAAATTTAAAAAAATGCAACATATTTTATCTCATATTTATTTCATATTTATTAACCATTACAAAATGGTTTTCACAAAAATCTTATATTCATTTAAAACGCAACAAAAAAATAAAAATACTTCCAAGAACGAAACAACAGAACAATATCTAATAAGTCAGATAAATAAATAATTATAAACTTCATTTAATACAAAAATTATTGTACTTTTTCATAAAAATCACCAATTTTCTTTCAAGTAGCATTTGAGAAAAGGGTCTTTATCACCTGCTCTTCAACCTTATCAATAAGACCCGTATCTTCGCTTTTTACCTCTAGAAAAAGTCGTAAATTAAAATAGCGCCTCTACTTCTCTGCGAGATGGAATTGGTGCACTAAGCACACGCTCTTCAGCTTCAGACTTTTCATTGTTGTTTATATTCAGAGGGTCGCAAGAAGATTGAGATACTTCTTGCAAAATCTCCTCGTCTGTAAGCTCGCCAAAGTAGCCGATGTTGAGATCGCAGCCTACAAACTGCTCAAAATCCTCATTTGAGATTGGATACTGAATCACCTACTCTGGTTCAGTTTCTAGACTCGAAGTTTTATAACCAGCTTTAATAAAGCGATTCTGAATTGTTGTGGGGGTTACTAGGCACCAAGCGCGTTTGGAAATGTTAAGGGCTTCTAGAATGGTTATCTAATTTAAAGCAAAAATATTTTTTAGCATTTAAGTTATTTAAGGGTTAATGCAAAATGCAAAATATATGTACGAGTACTACCATTTTGGAATATTTACGCATGGTTTGCCCCCTTTCCAAGGCGAAAAGGTGTCGTTGTACAATTATTTGTCTATAATAGACTTTGCATCATCGAATAGAGGCTGAATGGAAGTAGCATTTGGAGGCAAAAAACAGAATTTAATATTGCATAATTTTTTCTTTTTGCAAGGATTTATCCCACTCTAGCAAAATTTCAGTCCATATGGAACTAATCATCCAGGCTTTTTTATTTGCGAAATATTTAAAAGGGACAATTTTACTGTTGAATGAATGCGGTTCTTTTGCCTTTCCTATTGCAAATATTTTTTTTCTCCGAGCCATTTATGTTAGCCAAAAAAAGCAGTGTAATACGCTCTTTTTGGATTTTGCCACCAGTTAGATTGTCTCCTCTAAAGGCCATTGTGCCACTGGGAAATGCACGAAAGTATAAACCGCTTTCGTCCGCATTAAAAATATTTTCTGGAGCATAATCTTCTATAAGACTTGGCAGAATATTTTGTTTCCAATCATTTGCCATAAACTAACCACAATCTCCTCATTCGCCTTGAATTTTCTGGAAATGAATGCTGTTTCTGGTTTTCCAGCGAGTAAACCACCCATTGGTTGCTTCAAAATTTTCAACATTTAGCATCTGAGCAAATTTTATTTCCTGTTCTTTTAAAATTTGCCATTTAATGTAGCATTTTTCGTTCTCATCTCGCGAAACCAAATGATCATAGCACTATCAACATGTTCGTGATTTCCTAAAAGGGCGTTTGCTGGACATTTACAAAATTCGAAATACTTCACACTATCTTACCTTTGCGCATTCGTTTTCGTTTAATATTTCCGCTTTTGTTGGCTACTTGTCGTAGATTGTTTTCATTTTGTTTAATTTTTGCAATTGTTGAAGCATCGCAGCTTCCTTGGCTTTAAATCAAGTGCTCGAGGATTTAAATTTTTTGTTTTATAGATATATCTTCGCTCTTCTTACTTACTGCACTCATTTTTTAGTTTAAATTGAACGTTCTATTTTACATTTTTTGATAAACAATTTTAGCAGAGACTGACTATTATTATCAAGGGAACGATACAAATTAATTTGTAGGGCCCGGGACTTAACGCCGGGGTACTATGCCCATGTGGCGCGTTTTGTCAACAGCGCGCGGAGTACTGAGTTCCCATGTGGTCATCCACCTACGTACTTACCGCGGCCAACACTGCTTGATTTCGGTGATCTAGCGGAAACCGATGCTTTCAGTGTGGCGAGGTCTTTGACATAAAAGAAGAAAGTGAGTGTTGGTTGAACTTCCAAACTTCCAGTAGGCTGGCACACATCCACAAAGGACACAAGCAATAAAATCCCATACATACCGTTATCTCACAAGGCGAGCGAGTTTATGGGCTGGAAATTTGCATTCGGTGTAAGACGACATGCAATGCTGTGGACTGTGCACTGGAAACGTTTGATGGTCGTATTGTTGATTTGTGTGTTGACTTGCTCAAGACAGGGCGTTGGTTTTGGCAAATATTTAATTTTAATTTGTACGCGGAGTTTGTAAATTCAGTTGGCATTGTTTGCGGTTGAATGATTCAGGTGAGTATTATAATTCATGAGTATAATTAATTTTGTTGTTAGGTTCATTTGTTTGGGTTTGTTTTGTGTGGGTGCGTGTGTGAGAGAGTGTTCTGTGTGTAAGTCATCGTGCAGTCTATTGCATTGGTTGAGTGGACTGTAGATTGGGGTTTGGTTAGGATGTGTAGTTTGGTTTGAGACTCTACTTAGGTTTATGCATGAGTATATCGATGTATTGTTTGGTTTGGGAATCTACTTAGCCTTAGAGTTAGTGTGGATGATCGATGTGCAATATGTGTGAGTAATTGCTTGGGTTGAGTGATGTGATATGTGGGTAGTGCTTGAGTGAATTTGGTTGGTTTAAATTGTGTTGAGGGTACTTTAAGTTCTATTCGAAATTGAGTGTTCCATACTATTAGAGTTTTAAACAAAAGATTGTAGAGGATAAAATTTTGTATTTTAATTTTGAGTATACTTGAGCTTATTTAGTAAGACGGGTGAAGTTTTATATAGCGAGCTCTAAGGTAATAGAAAGTATATGGATGTTCCTACATTAGGTTTTTCAATGCTGTGTAGCATTACGTATTGGAAGCGGGCACAGCTTCGTGATGGGCCGCCGAAACTCGCCATTTTGCGTTTTGAGTCTTAGAACTCTGATGATTCCGTCTGCCCCTGGGTATGTTCCACGATCCTTCCAAGACTCTATCTAGTAGGTGGTAATCTTTCATCCTTAGTCAAAACCAGTTCTCCGATGTTAAGCTGCGGTTGTGATTTCAACCATTTTGGGCTTTGTTGGAGCCGGGTGAGATATTCTTACTGCCACTGTTTCCAAAATGTTTGCATACGCATTTGGATTGCTTTCCACCGATTTTTGAAATTTGTTTGTTCTGTATATAGGTATTGGCTGATGATGAAATGAGCTGGAGTTAGAATTTTGAAATCATCTGTGTCTTCGGACAGAGGGCATGAAGGTCTCGAGTTAGGGCAGGCTTCTATTTGTTTCAGAAGCTTGGTCAGCTCTTCATACTTTAGGGTTCCGATCCCAACAACTCGTTTTAGGTGATGTTTTATACTCTACACCAGCTTCCCCCCACTTTGGAGGATTATGGGAAGCTGGTGGAACAAAGTTCCACTGGGTTTCTTGGTTTGCTAATGACTTTGCGATTTCCTTCCAGTCATGCATGGCGTTTTTCATCAAGTGAGGCAACCCCGCATCAGCCCCGACGAAGTTCGTCCCACAGTCGCTGTACAGTTGGCAGCATACTCCTCGTTGTGGTGTGAATGTACGAAATGCAGAACGCCTGAGTCATGAGTTCGGTGGCTGCTTCCAAGTGCACAGATTTTGTGGTTAGACATATAAAGACCGCTAGATACCCCTTTAAACATTTAGCTCCCCGGCCTTTCCATTTCCGAATTTTGATTGGTCCCACATAATCCACTCCTGTGTGCGTGAACGGCTTTGACACACGCACTCTTTGCGATGGTAGTTCCCCCATCAGTTGATGAGCAGTTTTGCCGCGAAATCCGAAGCAGGTGATACATTCGTGGATTTGTTTCTTAACCGGTTTCTTAAGGATGAATACCCAGAATTTATTTCGCAGGTACCCCATCATTAATTGGATACCGTCATGATGGGTTGCACTGTGGGCTTCTCGAATAATCACCCTGGTAAAATGATGACCTGGTTCCAGTATGGTAGGATGTCGTTGTCCAAAAGTAAGATCTGCATGTTTTAACCTACCGCCTACTTTAAGTATGCTGTCCTTTTCTTACAAGGGTGTTAAAGGTGCCATATCTCTTGTTTTATTCACTCCTCTAGGAGTTGTTATTCTGCGCTTCCTTATATTTGAGAGAGAATGAATCAGCTTATTGAAAATATTTTCCGAGATTTGTGTATGACAAACTTTGACTTCCTTCTTCTCCTCATTAGTTGTCCTGGTAGTTCGAAATTCCACGAATTGAGCAAAATTAGCGGTCCATTCCACAAGTGTGTTGATTTTGCCAGCGTCGATGGTGATATCCTACGGGAAACTAAATCGGCGGGGTTATGTTGGGTAGAAATGTGCTTCCATATAGCGACATCTGTCAGACGTCGGATCTCCCTGACTCTATTTTGCACAAAATAGATTAATTTCGAAGGATCAGCGCGAATCCTGCACAATGTAATAGTGGAATCTGTCCAAGCGAAAGTGGGAAAACTGCCCACTCAAGAGTCTGCTTTATGTGATTTAGAAGTTTGGCCAATGCGGTAGCTCTGCATAACTCCAGGCGCGGAAGAGTGGTTGCGTTTATTGGTGCAATTTTCGACTTTAACATGAGAATACACATTTGAACTTTTCCATCTTCGTCTTCCATGCAGTTGAAAGCGACTGTTCTTGCCAACCCAACGAGAGAGTTGTATTTTATTGATCGCTTGTCCTACTGTGTAGGAGATCGCTGTGGATTGGGCCATATGCTAAGTTTTTTGTTAAATTCTTTTCTTAGCCTTAAGCATAGAAAATAAGTATATATAAGTATAAAATGTAAACAAAGTCGAAAGACATAGATATAAGAATTTAGAGTAGCTTAGGGTGCCTGTGTGGGGCCAGTAAGTTAATATAAGATTGTTAAGTAATTTTAAGCTAGCATTTAAGCATTTTTTGTTAGTATGTAAGAGTTAATGATTTAGAAAATAAAATGCATTTAAAACTAAAACTCGCTGTGGATTGGATCGTCCCATGACTGTTTGTGAATCCAAAGTTGTTGCATCAGGAGCTTTGCTTTAGTAATACAGCCCATAGGATCATACAAGCGTGCAATAGTGGATAGAATTAATCGTTTTGTTGGGTGCTGGTATTTTGGAATGGTGTAATGGAAGGAGAATTTATCGATTTGAGGAAGCCATTGAATACCTAACGTCTTCACTCGATCGGTACCATCTGTGGGTAGAAAGAATGATGTCTCCCGTGAATGAAAACGCCGTCGAGGAGCTCCTCATCGTTTGCCACTCACTTCCGTAAGTTAAACCCCGCTCCTGTAAAACACTTACTGATTTCATCTTTTTCATCCTTTGCTTCTTGTAGTGTATCTGCACCGGAAATCAGATCGTCGACATACATTTCATGTTGTATCATATTTGCTGCTCGTGGTCATCGACCAATGCCATTATAGCTCGAATCGCCGAATACGGAGCCGGTGCTGTACCAAATGTTACGGTTTTTAGTCGTTAAGTCTTTAAAATGTCGGATGCTTGTCTGCTCCAGAAGATCAACTGGTAATTTCTATCTTCCTCCTTAATCCAAATTTGGCGGAACATTTTTTCTAAGTCCCCAGTATGTGTACCGATAGAGCCTCCATCTGAGCAAAATGCTAGTAATGTTTTGCTGCAGCTAGGGACACACCATTAGTTGATCATTTAACGCGACTCCGCGCGATGTCTTAAATGGGGCATCGAATACAACTCGGAGTTTCGTTGCCGAGCTTCCTTCTTTGATAACAGCAAGATGGGGAAGAAAATAATGATGCGGTCTATCAGCCACATTTTCTTAAGCTTCCTCCATGTGGCCAAGCCTCAGGAAATCTTCAATGCATTCGGTATATTTATCGCGGAAGTTCTGACCAGAAATTAATTTTCTCTCCAGTCTCATAAATCGTCTAAGCGCTCCTTCTTTGGATCTGCCTAAATTAGGGTATACATCCCCTTTGAACGGAAGCCCCACATCAAAGTGACCGTCGGATACATGTATTCTGGATTGTGTTGACGAAAGGTTTCTCGCATTCGAAGTCTTCAGGTTTCGCGTACGGCTGGAAAGCAACATCTTCTACTTCCTCAGAAGCTGTGTCTCTATACTACAGGTATTATGCAAAACTTTAACGTGGTTTGATTCCAGTGGGGCTCTGCCGAATAATATCCAACCTAATTTTGTTTTTTGTGCTATCGGCAAGTGATCATTGTGTGAACTGACTGTCTCCGGTAGTGAAACATCGGCTAAAATGTCTCTACCTAAAATTAGATCTACCTTACCAGGCAAATGAAGTTTGGAATCAGCTAATACCAACCCAGCTTTTATGGAGATGGTGAAGGATGAATGGTGAAAACCGATGCAGATATCTACTACCTTGGTGCACGTACCGTTGACCAAACCCGACCCAGAAACTTCGATCGAGGTTGATTTTGGCGGAAGACGTAAAAGCTGAGCTGCTTCTGTAGTGATGAAGCTGGCCTCCGAACCTGAGTCCAACGATTCCCGTAAGGAAAATGTTTCTCCGGATGACGAATATGCTTTCACCACAGCAGTAGCCAGTAAAATTTGAGTGTTTGAGTGAGTTGAATAAAATTTGTTGACATTAGAACGGTTTAAATGGGTTGTTTCTCTTTCAGATGGCTGGAATATTGCTGCCTCAACATTCATCGAAGAAGAGGATTGTGCTTGAGTAAAGCTTGGAGATGTTTCCCCTTTTTATACCTGATTCAGAAGAAACGTGCAGAAGGGAATGATGGCTTTGTTGGCAGTGATAAGTAACATCGTCGTCGGCTAGAGCACTGATCAATAGTATGGCTATACGCTAATATCTAATACTTAATCTCTTTACGTGCTTACAACGATCGGCGATGCTAAATTTCAAAAAACGATTGCATTTACGAATTGCGTGTTGCCTCTTGTTGCAAATCTGACAAGAATACTTGGAATTACTCGCGATAGTATGAAAAGTAGTTCGAGTGATTTTCGAAGAGTTCCGGGTCTGCTGATGGTCGAAGGCTTCGAGTGTGAGGAACCTAGTTTCCAAAAAACATCTAAATTCAACAAATGTTGGTAATTCTTTGCTATCAGCGTTAATCTCTAACCTCTCTAACCTCTCTCCCCATAGATGCTGTGTTTTCGACGGTAATTTTTGACGGAGCACTAAAATTAAAATTACGTCCCAATGCTCCACAGGTACCCTTAAGTTACCTAAGCTATGTACCACCTCTGTTGATGTGTCTAAACTGTCTTTAATGGATTCTGCTCTCTCTCGCGAGAATGATGGCTTGTTGGAAAAACACTTCAGATGGCTGTTCACAAAGAAACGTTTGTTATCGTATCTGGATATTAAAATCTCCCAGGCCTTCACGTAATTTCCTCCATCAATTGCCAAGTGAGCTAATAATCTATCAGCTTCCCCCGGTATACTTTTTTTAGGTAATTAAGTTTTTGTATTTCCGATAGATTGTTATTACTGTGGATTAGGGACACGAAGAGATCGTGAAATTGACGCCAAGTCTCGTAGCTGCCACTAAAAATGGGAAGATTGATTTTGGCAATCTTATATCAACCTTATTTGACGCGTTCGAAGAATGTTCGCTGTTCCCCCTGCACTCCGTCGCACAGCGACCGCTGGAATTTTCAACTGCGACTATAGCCTTACCCTTTTCAATATTCTCAGAATCCACATCTTTGTATACTAAGAGCTTCTCGTAAGCATCAGTTGCCGACTGCATCGTCCTTTCTAACAGAACCAAACGTCCATCTAGATAGTTGACCGTTCGCCGAGTTAAACCGGTTTTCTCGAACTTTATATAATCTTTACTTATTTGCTTTAATAATCTATCTAACACTTTATATTCCATTTCATTTATACATATATTTGGTTCAAATTCAATAGATACACACACACGCAAATGCTTAACTCACTTTGTTTCCAGGAGAAATTGCAATACGGTCTTGATGATATTGTTGAATTTTCCGTGAAGATATGGATGTCTTCTGTGTTGTTTGAATTAGACACTCAGTGATTTTTTCCTGTTGTCTTTGGATGAGAGCTGGATTGGTGTCCGATGTTGAAGCAAATGTTTATATATTGTATTAAAATTAATTGTTGAAAACTTGTTGTCAACTCTTTGATTTTAAAGGAAACGTAACTAAACACAAGGGTCAAGTTTCGAATAAATGTTTAGCAACTTATACAATTTAACCAACATTTTTACAGATATACAAATAGTAAGAAACTGAAAATAAAACCGAAATTTATAACGTCTTACAACATGTTTCATTTCATACTTTTTTTTATACATTGAAAAACTCTTATCTAGAAAGTCAAAGGACATTCACAACCAACCCAACACATTACCATACATTTTTTGGTCCTTCGAGCCAAAGCCATATACATATACCATATACAATGTCGTACGGCGAGCTCCAATTAAACATACTTGCTGGTATTAAACAAGGTAGGGTAAATTTTAGTAAAGCGGATAAAGTTAGGCTAGGAAAAATAAACTACCTAAAGATGCGCCTGGAAATGATGGAGAAACAAATGGCGACTGCGGAGCACTACCATCAGCAGATTCTTGGGTAGTTATGAGACGTGGAAATCATTTCACGATATGTTCGTTTCTCTAGTACATACCAATTCAACACTTTCGGAAATCCAGAAGTTACACTATTTGAAGTGCAACATTCGTGGTGAGGCCGAAAGGCTGCTTCGACAAAGACAATTACAATCGTGCTTGGGAAACCCTAACCGATCGTCATGACCACAAAAGGGTGTTAAAACACAGTTAAGATTATTTTTCGGGCAAGTTACCATGAGCAGTGGCTCAGCAGTCAACATTAAGAACATCTTAGATACCTCGCTGGAAATTATTTGTTTATTTATTTATTTATTTATTTAAATAATTTACAAAATTAATTTACAAACTATTTTTTTTAAGGCATCGGGGCAACCAGGCCATATGACCGATGCCGACTTACGAATTTTACCCTTTCGTAAAAAGCATTCAATTCTTCTTAGAAACCACACATTGACGAGACACATTATCGCCGATGCTTACGAAAAAACACTTCACGGCGGTAATCAAAAAATGATTGCCTACATACGCCAACGGTTTGGGATTTGTAATCTAAAAAGTGCAGTCAAAAAGCACATTCACGATTGCATTGTTTTAAATTCAGAGCCAAACCGTTGGTGCAACTAATGGGCAATCTCCCTAAAGCAAGGACAATGTTTTCGAAGTCATTCACTTTTACCGGAGTGGACTATGCGGGACCCATCGACGTAAAATCTTGGAGAGCGCTTGCAAAGCGAAGACTTTGAAGGGCTACTTCGCGAAATTTATGTGCATGGCAACAAAAGCAATACACGTCGAACTTGTTAGCGATATGACGACTAATGCCTTTCTGGAAGCTTTCAGAAGATTGGTTGCTCGGAGGGGAAATTGTAAGGAACTGTACAGCGATTGTGGTAGAAACTTCGTAGGAAGTAACAATGAGTTACAACGTTAACTCAGACAAGCGAAGATGGATTGGAGAAATGTTGCAGATGTGTTGTTCAACGAAGGCACTAAACTAAATCTAAACCACTGCGCAAGCGCGCAGGAACTTCTGGCGCAAACAGTAAAGGAGAAAAGAATCGACGTAGGCCTAATAAGCGAACCGTATAAACCAATAGACGGAAGCAGCTGAACAGATGACAATACAAAAAAGGCTGTGATATGGAACTGTGGGAACCATGCCCTGCAGTCAGTCGGCCATCGGGGAGACCATTTCGTATCTGCTAAGATAAATGGTGTACATTTTTACAGTTGTTATGCGCCCGCAAGTCTATCACTGGCGGATTATATGAAGCTGTTGGACGGCATTGTAGCTGACGCACGAGGAAAACACCCAGTTATTACTGCCGGGAATTTCAACGCCTGGGCTACTGATTGGGGAAGTAGAACCACAGACGTAAGGGGGAGAGCTCTGCTCGAATCCTTCACAGGATTGGATATAAGTCTGGCCAACGAAGGTGCAGTGGATACGTTCCGAAAGACAGGCAGAGGGTCAATCATCGACATCACATACATGAGCAATTCACTCCTGCGGAAAACCAAATGGCGAATCAGTGAAGAATATACCCATAGTAATCACCATGGCTATCTTATTTAATGTCGGCCAAGAGAAGCGCAGATTGTGCCCCACCCTAACTGGGCTAAAGTGGAAGGACACCAGATATGTTCCATGCTAAACTCCAGCGCCACAACGAATAATGGATCGGCTGAAGCCCTTTCTCATCACCTAATCCAGACCATTACCGCAGCGTGCGGTAAAGTGCGGTCAGTAAAAGAGACGAGCCCTACTACTGGTGGACCGACGAGATTAAACGGCTGAGAGCGAAGTCTCTACAAGCACGACGAAGATCCAGAGGAAGACAAGATTTGCGGCGGGGGTCAATCCCGGACGGATTTATTAATGCTTATTGCAAGCTTATTCTTAAAACTAACAATTTTCGCTTAAAACTAAAGATACAAACTAAAGGGTGGGAGCGGTTAAAAAAAGTTAGAACGTGAGACATAGGTGGAAATAAGAATGTTCTTAAGAGAGAGTTTGCTGAGATCGTAGCCGAAGAGAGGCAGAATATCGTTAACTTCACGAAGCATTCTAGACATTGGCTCCAAGTGTCCGTAATTCGTTCTGTGAAGATTGAGCCGGAAAAGTGGCACAGACCTAAGATTGCGGGGTTAGTATTAAAAGAAATAAGTAAAGAAGGAGAATCGATATTACCAACTAAAATTTGATGAATAAAGAGAATGTCGGCAACTTTTCGACGTATAGAAAGGGGTTGCAAATTTATAAGTTTCAGCCGGTTAATATAAGGTGGTAAGTTTTGGCTATCATTCCAGGGAAGACCACTGAATCGTAATAACCTGCGTTGAACAGCTTCTATCCGGAGGATGTGTGTTCTGTAGTAGGATGACCAAACTTGGCTTGCATATTCAAAAAGAGACCTAACAAAGGTTATGTAATGAGATTTGGTAACATAAGGATTGGAAAACTCCTTAGACCAGCGCTTGATGAAGCCAAGGGCAGAGTTGGCTTTCTTTATATTATCAATGTGAGAACGGAAATTGAGTTCCTTATCACAGATAACACCTAAATCACGCAACTCATTCACTAAGGGAACAGGCAGATTAAAGATTAGATAGCAGCGAGGTGAAGGGAATACGTTATAGCCTGACACTTATTGACGTTAAGCTCAAGAAAATTCTTCTGACACCAAGTACAAAATCTGTCAAGATCTTCCTGCAGTGGTAGGCAATCAACATCATTAATGGCCAGAATAAATGGTAAGGGGCCAAGGTGGCTACCTTGAGGGACACAAGAGGAGGCTTTAATTGGGTCAGAAATCATGGACCTAAATAAAACATAGTACTGTCTTTCATTTAAATATGATTGAACCCATGTTATAAAGTTTATTTTGAACCCAAGAGCTTTTAATTTCAGAAGGATTATATCATGTGAAATCCTATCAAAGGCTTTGCTGAAATCGGTGGCAATCACATCAACTTCATTTCCAGATTCCAGTGCACATAAAGTGCTTGATACGAATTCCGTTAAGTTGGTGGTCGTAGATCTATCTTTGAGAAATCCGTGCTGGTTTTGGGAAACAATAGGTTTACAATGGAAAAGCATTATGTCATAAATAATGCTCTCGAAAAGCTTAGGTATGCAGGACAGCTTAGCAATTGGTCGATAGTTGGAAATATCATCTTTTCGGCCTTTTTTATGTAGGGGAATAATAAATTACCTTTACCAGGTCGAGGGAAATAATCCCTGGGTGATAGAAAGCTGAAAGAGAGTTGTAAGAGGTTGAGCTAGGTGCATTTCACATTTCTTTCAAAATATAGGGGGAAGATCATCAGGGGCAGCAGAATAATCATCTTTGAGGTTTATTATTTTATCTTTAAACTCGTCTAAAGTTATAGATGCAGATTCAAAAGTTGATTGTGGGCAGAGGACTTATCTAGAAAATTCAGAGATGATGGATAGTTATCCGATTTACTTTTAGTTTTGATGAACTGAAAGAATCATTTGGGGTCGGAAATGAGTGTGTGGTCCATTTGGTTTAAATAGTTGTCATATAGAGTTTGGCAAAGTACAGAGAAATTTATTTGGTAGTAAAAGAAGTCGGTATCGGAACGCGATTTTAAGTAAGTATACCAGAGCTTATTTCTCTTATTACGAAAAGATCGAAGCTCTTTATTGTACCAGGGTAGTGATGATGAGGGATTCTTTTTGGGTAAAAAAGGCACAGATTGGGAGAGACATTTGAAAATTTCGGTGTAAAAGGATGCGAGAGCATCGTTAACTGTCAGGTTGGGATTATCGTAAAGAAAGTCAAAATTGGCCATACTGAGGAGGTTGTTCAATTTGGCGTAGATAGCCCTATGAAAATGAAAACTGTAAGAATACTCATAGAAAACGCGATTAAGACCATTGTCATACGCCAACGTAAGAAAAAGGGGAGGGTGGTAACTATCCAACTTAGAAAGAAGATGTCTATTTTCTAAAACGATGCAGTTATCTGTATCAGTGGCGAAGACTAGGTCGAGTTGTCTGCCAATGTTATTGGTGACACCACTTAATTGATACAGACCAGAGTCAGTAAGGCAGTCGATGAAAAGGTTTTCTTAATCAGAGGTGGGATTTGTTGCAGTAAAGTAGGTCTGGTCAGTCTGAGCCCATAGAAGATAGAAGGTAGATTAAAATCACATAAAAAAATAACTACGTCGTTTGGATCAGCAGCATTAAAAATGCTGTCGATTGCATCAACAGCTAGCTGGTAACCTTGAATTGGTTGAGGGGGGCGAATATAGCAGCAGCAAATATATAGGTTGCGTTTGCAAATAGGAATCCTAGCGCAAACAAATTCAAAGAATGCAGTGGACGATTTTTTAAAGGGTTTAAACTCGAGACGAGAGTGTATAGCTAGAAGTACACCACGGCTGTGAGGGTAAAATTGTCGTAGGGTAGAGTCTGCGAATTAAGATATATAGCAGAAAGTTTAGTTCGTGATTCTCTTCCGTTTTGATAATACAGGGACAAATATTTGGGAGACTTCGGCAAAGAATTGAGTGGTGCGTTAGGAGCGATGGTAGTTTTTGAAACTAGACCGTGTTCGCTGGAGGTATAGTATGCGTTTAGAACTTACGTGAGACGCAAAAGAAAAGAGATCATTAGCCACATCATCAGGAGTTATATCTAATTGTTCATGAAAACGTATAAAATGTTTCCACAGATCATTATGATTAGTTGGGAGGCTTCTTGCAGAATGGAAACCACTACACTGGTTTTCGTTATACCGTCTATACAGACAGAGTCTGGCTTATCATGCGGGTATGCGAGATATAAACGAACATTATCGTATAATCTCGGTCTCTTAATCAAGAGAGTACATACAGGCCATCTTCCCCTGAATCGATAAGGTGCTTGGTTAACTTTGCCTTTGGAGGAAGTATGGGGTCTAAAAAAGAAGGTGGTGTCGTATTAGAGTGGAAGTCTAGTTTAGAAGATGGGGAGGGATTTAAAATATGAGAGCGAATAATGTTAGGGTATGCCGTTTTAGTTTGAGTGGAATGAGAAGATGTTGTTTGGTTTTTTAAATGACTGAGAGGAGGATCAAGACTAAAAGATATACGTTTGGGAATTGGGTTTTACGATGTGGAAGAACGTTTTGTGTATACGCGATTAGTAGTATGAAGTGAAGAAGGAGTGAAGACAGGGAATGTCCCAACTTTAAGACACTAGTTTGGATCAGGAGCTTACTTCTTAGGTTTTGAATTTTTTTTGTGAGAGTTGGGCTTCGTTATAAGGCTAAACTCAAAATTAACATGGCTCTGTTTTCTAAGTTTAGTGGGATTTGAATTACTGGACTTTAAGTTAGTATCCTTGCGATGTTTGTTGTTTCCTGTATTTGGTTTTAATCTTTCCAGGGTTATTCCACCCTGATTGATGACGTCTCATATTTTAATGGGATGCTTACCTTGAGGGTGTTGGTGGAGATCTTACGGCACTTGATGACATCAATTTTAAATTTAGATTGGAAATGACTGGTTAGCCTGGTTCGATCGAGATGTATACCTCTTATTAAAAAAGCAACCGATTCGGCTTTGTTGGAATTGTTAAACTTTTTGATTCTCTTGTTCTACTTCGAAAGTGTCCATAAGGTGCCGAATCGTAAGATTGTGGGTTCAGGAGTTGGTGTAGTAGCATCAATTTCCGGAGAGGGTTGTGGTGAAGGAGAAGATGACCCAGGAGTTATTGGTGGTTCCATAATTGCAGATTCAAGCATCTCAGTCAGAATAGAGGTGTTGTATGATGCAGTCAGCAGAGCCTGGGATTGCACTGGTATATCGTCGATTTTACTAGAAGCTATCCGGATGTGATCAGCAATTTCGTTTAACAGTGCGCGTGATTCGGTTATCTCGTTGTTTAAATCACTCATTTGGCACATGATATTTATGAGCAACTGGTCATTATTTGGCGGAGAGGGAACGCTACTTCGGGACGTACTTTGGAGATGAAAATCGAGGGAAGACCGTAGAGAACTTAAAGAGTATGTTATTGTGGGGATGTACGATTTATTTATGGATTTAACACTATGGGATATACAATTTTTTAAATCTTCGCTAATTTCATGTTTATCGTTTCGCTTAATTAAATCACTATTTTGAGCCAACTGCATAGATAAGTTTCTAAATTGATTCTTATTATAGATTGCAGATTGCTCGAGGGAAATTAATAAGTCTTCAATTGATTTTAAAATGTCATCATATTTGGTGAATTGATTTTGAATCGATTTCAATGCATGGTTGTTTTCCGCCGAAAAGTTGTTTACCGAATCACTGAGACACTTAATAGCAAGCAAGATGTGGGACGGAGTGATGTTCTTGCACTCATCATAACAGAACAAAAAGTTGTTTTTAAAATCCCTTAAATGCGCGATTTATCTCTTACTCAAGCCAATGCATAGGGCGTGGAACGACTTGCAACAAAAACCACTACAGATCACCATAACAGCATTTGATTCATTTGTTAGGGAGCAATTTGCACTTCCACATAATTCTGACATGATGAATAAGTTAGGGTAGGTAACTTGAAAATTTACACAAAGGCGGTGAATGAGAATTGGGTTAACTTTAAGATTATTAAGCACTTTTACTCAATAAAGAAATCGAGTCAGCAAAACAGTTGAAAATTTACACAAAAGGCGGTGAATGAGAATTGGGTTATTAGGCACTTTTACTCAATAAACAACAAAGGCGATGACCGAGAAATAGCTTGTGCGAATTATTGCAAATTAGGCAGGAACAAATTAAATGAAAATAAATAAGCGGAGCGAAATTTAAGCACGTCTGAACTTAAGGAATGACAATGAATGATCGTTTTAGTCAGCTCTTCGACGAAGCTAACCTAGATCCCTGGGGCTTAGCATGTAGAGTGGTGATGAAGAAGCTTAAAGGCAACAGGTTCCCACAACTAACATGCCCGGCAATGCTAAGGACTATAGTAGAGCCTCTATTCCCACATAGACCAACTACTATGGTCACCATCACAAGGGAGATAAATATGGAAGATATCCCGGCCATCACGTCGGAGGTCCAATGTATGCACAGTCGATGGAACCTGAGAGAAGTCGATGAATGAAAAGAATGTCAGCAGTATTCCTACGTTCTTCTAACGAATTCATATTTAGAAGTTTGAGGCGGTCCTCATAGGGAGGTAAGGTTAAAGGGCCGTTCCACGGCAGACCACGGAAAGCGAATCGGAGGAATCGACGTTGGATACCCTCAATTCGGGAAACATGAACCCGGTGAAAGGGGGACCAAGCTTGACTGGCATACTCAAGCAGGGGGCGAACAAAGGTAACATAGAGAGATCTGGTTACATACAGGTTGGAAAATTCCTCGGACCCTCGTTTAATAAAACCAAGTGATGAGTTAGTTTTGAGGATCATCTTATCGATATGCGAACGGAAATTAAGCTCACAGTCGAATAATATGCCAAGGTTTTGAAGAGGCTGAACCAGGGGAATTGGTTGACCATGGAGAAAATAAAGTCGAGGAGGAGACGGGTTGCATTTACGAGAGAAGGTTATAGATTGACATTTGACTATATTAAGTTCTAGGCAGTTTTGGAGGCACCAGATTGAAAACCAATCAAGGTCTTGTTGAAGAAAGGCAGAGTCATGGGGAGAGGGAATAGTTTTAAAAAAATTTATGTCGTGAGCGTAAAGGGAGAGGGAGGAGTGTTTAATGACTTTCTCAACATCGTTAATAGTAAGAATGAAGAGAAGAGGGCCAAGATGACTGCCTTGTGGAACTCCAGATGAGGCCAGGAATGGAACAGAAAGGGCGAATTTAAACCGAACGCTATAATATCGGTTTACCAGGTAAGAAGAAATCCATTTTAATAAGAGAGGCTCAAAGCCGAGAGCAGACAATTTGAAGAGGATCAGTTGATGAGATATCTTATCAAACGCTTTAGTGAAAGCAGTTGCGATAACATCGATTTCTTTGCGATTTTCTAAGGCTGAGAGAGCAAAAGACACGAATTCAACTAGATTTGTGGTAGTTGACCTCCCTTTTAGAAAACCATGTTGTCGGGGTGAAATAAAAGGCTTGCATTTGAAGCTTAAGGCTTCGTATAAAATGCTTTCAAAGAGTTTGGGTATATGAGAGAGTTTAGCAATGGCACGATAATTGGTAACTTCATTCTTAGATCCCTTTTTGTAAATCGGGATTATAAAAGAGGTCTGCCAAATCTGGCGAAATTCTCCCTGTGTAAGGGATAGACGAAAAAGGTAGGAAAGGGGTAGAGACAGGTTGGAAGAGCATTTTTTAAGAAATACGGCGGGGAGTCCGTCTGGGCCAGGTACAAATTCATCTTTAAGATTTTGTAACTTTTCTTCAATAACTGCAGGATCGAAATTTTGAGTGAGAAAGGGACCAATGGAGAAATTTGGTAGATCATTGAAGTAAGAGGGATCTGGTACGATGGAGTTGTTGGCAAATGATTGCTTGAAAAATGTGG